>JAQIXJ010000626.1:0-29938 GCA_034700185.1 Phthiracarus laevigatus
TTAAAAATTAATCAATAGCTCAGCTCAGCTCAAAGCTCAGCTACAGCTCCTGTTTTCGAGCTGACTTTCATCACTACTGTGATATAATGAATAATAAAAATCTAAAAGTCTTACTTAAATACTAAAATCGTCTTTAAGCATATTAATCATGACTTAAAGTTTAATAATGACTATAGGTTAAAACTTGTAAGTCTAATACTAGTTGAAATGATTGTTATACAGAATTTATGCCCGTATCATATTTTTACTTTAATACTTTATTAAATAAAAATGTTAGTTTTATCAATTTGGACACAATTTGTTATTGAATTTTATAACGTATTGATATGTCAGATATCTAAGTTCTATTTTTTAAATTTGATTAGAGATACATAAAAATTGTTTATTATATTTTGAAAAATCGTCAATTTATATTGAAGTTTAAAGTGGTTAATAATTTGTAATATATATTGTTTATGGCTTTGTAAATTTAATAATTTAATAACACAATAAAATTATGCATTAAGGAAAATTTTAATAAATTTAGTCGTAGCTAAAATTAAAAGTATCCCTAAATTACTCGAACATATTTTTTACAATCTTTATAAAATTACTTAAAATTACATAAATTTAATTTGCGTTTCAATATATATAAATTTACAAAGAAATTAATTTTTAAAAACTATCATTATCTTGTATTATATATTCTTTATAGACATAGTCTATTTATAATATTCTCGCTGAAACCCCATAACTTATTGACGAAACAATATATTTTATGTTTATACTTATTTTTCAAGTAAAATTTTAGACCTAAATATTAATAATAATAATAAATTAAGTGTTATCCAAAAAGTGAATAGTAATTCAATTACATAAATTAATCATGCGAATTGAGAATTAACAAAATGAAAACTTATCACATTAAGCGAAGACATAAAAGATAAAACAGATATATAATGCAAATATTCATCAAGAACTTGAATCAACAAAACATATATCTGGGTTAACAGCTATTGCTCAAACAACTCTTAACGAATAGAGCAAATAAATTATAAACATGCTTCGCCTAAAACCCCGAAAATGCTTTAATTATCGAATAATATCCCAATTCATAAAAAAGATATAAAACTTTTATTACTAGCGGAAATAAAGTTGATTTTTATAACCGTTCACTTAGAATAACAGTTTTAATCTAAATCAATTAATTTCGGCATTTGTTTGCTTTCATTCATTTTTTCAGCTCATTTTTTGCCTAATATTGTTTCAATTTTTTTGTCAAACCATTAAAAGGTCCTAAACTCGGGGAGCGATGCATTGTGCTAATTAACAATTTGGAGCAATTTCTTCCATGCGGAGCATATCAGTATTGTAACGCCAATGGCATCTGCCAGTGCGCCGAAAAAGCTAAACTAGTTAATGGCGACACATGTGCCGCCAGTCATGATCATCAATCCGATTCTCTAAATTTATTATCGTCGACTACATTATCTCCGCCAGAACTGCCAACGCAAGTGACAGAAAAGCAGCCACCATTGCAGAAGACTAGCAGCAAAAGCAGTAAAGCGTTGGTTATATTCCTGTTAATTGTTGCCATATTATTATGCATAGCACTCGCTGTGGTTGTAGTTTGGAGGTAATCACTCACTCTTTCTTTCAAATTCGTTCATAAATATTGGATATTCTTTTTTATAGCTACAAGTTGTCGAAATATTCACCCATTTTGCGTACAATTTTTTAAATTTTTATGAAATAGCAAACATTGCATAAATTTATTAAATTGTGCTTTTAATCAAATTCATAATCATTTGATACTTAAGTTTGAATTTAAAGCGCACAAAAAGTTTAAGGGCAGTCTAATTTAGTTTTAAAATTACCTTAATGTTCTCCAATAAACAGAACTTAGGAAAAATCCTACCCCTATAATAAAGAAAATCCAAAACAATATATTACTAAACATTAAACTAATATTCTAATTGATACTTTTCTGTCCTCACAAAAAGCCAGAATAAATGTTGAATGGAAGGTATAATAAATGTTATTTCTATATATTGTGTTTAAAAATTAAAGCCACGCGTTAATTTCGATAAAGAGTGCGCTAAACTAACATAACATTATAAATTACCCTTTTTCATACGTAAACAAAAAATAAAAAATATTTATCATATTGAAAGCTAAATTCATTTTTAGCGTTCTCTTATAATAAATCTTTCTGTCACTCTTAATAAATTAACACTTCAGAATTTTTTTATTTATAAATTTCATCGCATTAAAATCAATTTGTTTCTATTTAAACCCATAATAGTAGGAGCAGAAGGCGTACAATAGCTGTTGGATCGGAATAAATTTGATTTTCGAGTGTGGCTGCGCTACTGTTATATATAAAGAATATACAATTGATTAACGACTTTAAGAGATTTGATTGAATACAACGGTCTGTAATTCAAGACACCAAAACAAAAACTGGATTTTGGCCAAAGAACTAGTCTGTGATTTATTCACCCATTCTCTCTCTTTCTCTCTCTCAACTTTCTCTCTCTCTCTATCTCTAACTCTCCCGTTCTCTCTCTCTCTCTCTCTCTCTCCCGTTCTCTCTCTCTCTCTCTCTCTCTCTCTCTCTCTCTCTCTCTCTCTTTCTCCCTTCCTTTGCTCATCTATGATCTATTCTTTCTACTTTCCCCAGTTGTACATCAATTGCTAAATGTGTTCAAACAGTCATTTTAAATAAAAAGACAACATATAAATTAATTATGATTAATTAAATTAAATGTATTATACTATTATACGTATATACGTAAATAATATATAGTTGTTGTTTATTAAATTAGAAATGCTTTGAAAAGTAAACTTATATATAAACATACATATATTTGCTATGAATGTTATGAATGTTATACAAATAAACGTTATATATAAATATATATAGGATATTAAACAAAAATAATTTTAACCCAATTTATTCATTATTTAAGTTATTAAAAACATTCAAATAATTATTGTTTAATCCCAAGAAAAAAATTAACACCAAAATTATTACGAACTTAAATGTCAATTTTGCAACAAAAAAAAATAAATGTTTAATACCAAAAAATAAATTAAATTGTAATAGTACTCTGAAATATATTGTATTTAGAGTATAATTTATTTATTGTGTTTGTTTGCGTATGTGTGTAAACTTATCATCGTTAATGTTAGTTAATACATGTGTTTAAAAATTATTTTATATGCGATTAGCAGTGTAACGCAATTTCTCTTTAAGCTAGTGTTTTGGCACTTTGTTTGGCACTTAAAAGTGTTTGTTTATACGCTCTCGCACGCACTTCTTCTAAATGTTTCCGTTTTCTGTTCATTAAATATTTGCCACAGTTTATTAAGCAATGAAACTGTTTTGTTGAGCGCAGATGAGAGACATTGAAAAATCATTGAAAAGAGAGGGCTTTTAAGATTGGAGTGGGTATGCGATACAGTGTGAGATACAGAACTGGAACATAGCTCACGATTCAAGCAACTGATAGTAACGTTTTATATCAGTTATACACCAAAAATAAACTTTAAAACTCAAACGAACCATTCTTTTACGAACTCAATGAGCGCTTATTTTGGACGAAACTCATATGTAACTTATATGCAAAACACGCACATATAAGTTAAATGTTCAATAGTTAGAAAAATAGGAAACCAAGTTTTGAAAAATGCCGCTCATTCATATTTAGCGTATTTGCTAATCTATTAACTATACATAAACATTGATTACAATTTGTAAAGTATTAAGGTTGTGAACAAATAGTGAAAGTAAATCACATATTAAAGGAAACCTTCAAATCGGTTCGTATAATCTGACTTTATGTGATGAGTCCTTCGTTTAAAGTCTCATGTTTTCAAAAAATTCAAATTTAAATTTAATTACATATTGCCAAAAATTTCTGGCACATAAAATGGTATTAGTGAATTATCTTTGAAAATTATTTTTTAAAAAAGAATATATTATGTTTTATAAGAAAGATTATTAGAAAGACAAGTCAAGGAAAAAATAAGTGTATGTTAACTTTCATAAAGACAGACTTTAAGCGATGCAGAAATTCTCCTTTTGAATGGAATACTTTATGAAACTTTTTACATTCCAAAATTTTTTGCCCTTAAATGGTATTATTAGTTGTGAATATTTATTAAACTTAAAACTTTGCGTATCAACTTTTTTAAAATTTGCGAGCTTTATGCATTTGAAAAGCAATATAACAATTTCTACACTGAACTTTCAATCCTTCTAAGAAGGCATGTTAAGAGCATGTGAGAATATATAATCATTGGCATTTGGTTGCTTATTTATTTTTTTACAAATTTTTAAAATACATGACAAAATCTTTTAGTGTTGTAAAGTGCAGAGTAATTTATATTACATTATATTACTTCTGATCTGAATAAATTTATCCGAATAATTACGAACTATATAAAAATACAAATAAATATTTTCAATATTTTAGATAACCCTAAAATTTAATTTTTAGGAGTTTTTTAAATTTTTAGTCATAAACTATGCTAATATAATTAATTTTAAATTAAAAACCGATGTATGTATATGACTGGCAAACAAAGATGTTATTTTTGAAAATTAATTTTTAAAAACTTAGAAGGTTTTAAAGTTTAGAATAAACTATTTTGTCGTAAAAACGAATATAATTTCAATAGATAGATATCATAGAACTTAAATTATTACGAAAACCTTTTTAAAATTTATTATAATTAATTTAAAATTTACGCATATATAACAAAGAACAAAACACAACCTTGAAATTCAATAAATTATAAATTGTGAGCTGGAATCCAAAAGAGTCATATCGAAAAAGTATAATTTAATTATAAAAATTCAAATATAAAAGACGCGAAATCATTGTGTATTAAAGCTTTCCTGTACCTTATTCTCTAATGCAGTGCAGTATTAATTATTTTATAAATTGTGTAATTTAATTAACAGTTTGCTTAGATTGATGATTTTTTTATGGTTAATAAAACTATTTAAATATATGCGGTTAATAAAACACCATAAAAATAAAGTAATTTTAAAGGTTATCCTTTATCACACGCACTCTGCACATAAATTTTTAAACAATGGAGCGTGTATTTCATTTCAAAACCAATAACTTTCCATCCCGTAATAACTTTCTAATATCATAAAAAATCAATTCAATATCCATCAAAACAAATTGTATTAAAAATGCATGTCATTAATGCACTTTAAACATTAATGCCATAAAAAAGAATATTTTTCAACGCCAATTAATTTTAAAACTCATTTGTAGAAGTAATAGCTTTTTTAAATTAGACTGCCATCAAACCCTCTAATGATGAGAAAATATAATTTAAAATAAAAAGTCAAAACTAAGACACAACTTCATGTAAAACCTTAATAATGATGCAATTATGATAACTACCAACAATTTGCAACACAATTTTGAAAGTTGTAATACTTTTCCGCCATCAACACAAAGAAGATTATCGGTTCGACAGACAGAGTTGACAAATCACTCAAATGATAGATTGTCGAATTGGGTACACTCACCAACGGATCATTTATCAGCAGTTAAAAAATATGAGTCAAAAACTCTAGTTAGTGTTGACGGATTCAATGTAATCTGCATTTTTCACCAATTAGTTGGTCTTCCCTATTATGGCATGATTCCACAGCCGTGTAAAATATTTAGAAATTTTATGGGAATCTCTTTCAGCCTCATATTTATTATTATATTTGTTGGTGAGTGATTTTCATTAACTGAGCAATTGTTTATTAATTTATATAAATCTAACAAAACAGTTTGTCTTAAAAATAAACAATGAGTCTAGACTTAATTGATGAAAGAATTATTTCCAAATATCTTTTTATTTATTTGATGAGCTGAGTTTTAGTCAACGGTTTTTAGTCATCACGCTATTCATTTCCAGACTTTAGTTACTGTTATCACGCAATTTAGCGATTTTACCATAATTGTTACACTGATAATAGCAAAACACAAAAAAAAAGATTTAGCTCGTAGTTTGCTTACAGGAAAAAAATTAAACTCCGGAACGATAGAGAGTTAAAGCGAAATGCGTGCAGTAATAAATGCTTGCAGTATAAAGCTTTTCATTGAGAGAAGTAATATTAGATATAACAGATCCGCCGTTAAAAGAGAATAAATATTTTTCTCTTCCAAACAATGTATAATGTTTAGTAGAATGCAATTTAGTCCTTTTCTAGACTTTTATTCAATTAATTATTTACGAGAAAAAGTCAAAAGCAGAATAAAATTCTGTATTGTTTGTTAAGTCAGCGACAATTTTTCTTAACGAAATCTTATTGTCTCGCACAGCATCACTAATACCATGTATGCTAATATGCGATAAACGCGACAAAATGCGATACAAAAGCGAAAGACTGAGTAAATCACGTTCGGCGGAGATAATCGAGTTAATACTGATGTGCCTGGAAGCTTATCACACGATCGACAACGATGTCTGTATGATATTCGCGCGGAAAAAATTCCAAAAATTTTACCGATCGCTGCACAACATAACGCTAACGCGCAAACTATCGCTGAACGCGCAACTCAGACGCAAACTATTGAAGACGTCTTGGATTCTTGTGGCGCTCAACATCTTATACGCCATACTCGAGATCATATTCCTCTATCCGATCATTAGCGCCGAGATTCGCGAGCAAAGCGATCCCCAAGACATCTACATCAATATATCCACCGATTTCTCGTTATACATCACTCTCATAATCAAGGCTATCGGTTCGATACACTCGAAAGCGTTGGACACACTGATAATCTACATCGCGCTACTCATCACGTATTACATAATGATGTTCGGCGAAGCGGTCAAAAAGTTATGCGATACTTATGACGATAATATGCTGGAGTGTGTAATAGAAAATCGGTCGCATTGCTTATGCTTTGACGACACAAGACTAACGTTTCTCTCGCTCCAGAATTTAATCGTTGAGGCAAATGATATGCTCTCGCCCTGCATATTACTGACCACAGCGTCCAATGTTCTCGCCATTATGGGAGGAATTTTCGTGGGCATTGACTGGTTTGGCCAGAAAACAGCGATAACCGAAGGCGAAGCGTTTGACATTTTCAATGCCGTGTCTTGTTTTGTGTCACTATTCGCTTGGTATGTGTTTTTACACCATTAATTTTAACAAATAGTTTTATGATTATATTGTAGAAAAATTTTTAATTTATTTGTTCACTTTTGTTTTGGCTGTTTAAAAAACTTTTCAGCGGTATATTTGCCGATGGAGTTATAAAAGAGACACAAAACGCGTTGAGGCAGCTCGAGAATATTAGGCTCAGTAAAGTGAATGAAAAGGACTTTAAAAGCGTGAGTGTGATGTGATGTCTAGGAAATAGAAAAATTTGTTAGAAAAAAGTTTCAAAAATTTGTTTATTAATCGTTTGATAAAATGCCAAAAATCATTTTAAACAAGCTCGAAACGGTCATAATATCTGAATTTGCAAAGTTAAGTTCAGTAAAATTTGGTCGCTCGCTCACTCCGTTTGCTCGCTAATCATTTCAATATTTCGTTTTCTATAATATACCAGCTCCATTAGCGGAAGATGCAACTTAAGTTCTGAATTATATTTAGTTATTTTAACATGAATTTTGACTCTTTAAACTAGCGTTTTTAACCAATATGAGCCTAAAAATCATTTAAATACCGCAAAAATGTGGCAGATGCCACTGAATTTTTAACTTAAGTTTTGGCCAATTTTACGAAGGTTTGCCTTTTTTTAACCAGTTTTTGTTTATTTTGAGACAAAAATTTTCTTTTTTACAGCTAATAGCGGCAGATGCAACTCACATTATATTTCTAATTTTGGTCATTTTTGCCTAATTTTGGCCATTTTTCCAGTATTTTGGCCTTTTTTGTCATTTTGAAGCTATAAATCACTTTTTTAAGGCAAATAGCGGCAGATGCCACGAAAGTTATAATCTTATTTTTACCCATTATTTGCATATTTTGACCTAATATTGGCAATTTTTTTTACCCTTTTAATAACAATTTTGAGAATACTTTTGATCATTTTGACACTATTTAGTTGCTTTATTAACCTGAAAATACATTTATTACCATAAGAAATAGGTCAAAATCCCTTTATTAAGCTAAGAAATTGGTAAAATCCCTTTATTAACATAAGAAATAGGTCAAATCCCTTTATTAAAGTAAAGATCAAAATCCCTTAAATAGAATAAGACGGACAGACAGACGGACAGAATACCCAAATCCATATATCTGAATTTTGCAAAGTCAGATAAAAATCATATTGATATTTCAAAAATCGTTCAATTCTTTTAATTCATTTACTAAAATTTCTATAATTTAAATCTTAATCTTGTTTAATAGAAATTAAAACAGTTTTTGTTTAATTAACGATTTTCACTTCTCTATGGATGTTCAAATAGTATGTTTTAATAATTCGCGCATTTGAACGTAAAACACTGTTGAAATTGCCAAATTAAGTTTTTAAGTATTTTATTTTTATTTTTACTATGAGTTTTTTTCTGTGATATATCATCATTATTTTAAATGTTCAATAAAACATCTGGTATCATAAATTATATGTTATCTACATTACAGACTAAAGGATTGGTGTTAAAATAGTTTCCATAAGCTTGTCATATAGTGCTTTACTCGAGAGTTCAATAAAATATTTCTAATTGGATTCTTTATCAGAGGACATACAAAATAAGGTTCCAGAATTTCATAAATTCCCAAACTATAGTTTCAATTTAGTAAATATTTCAAATTCACAGACATTTAATCGAACTTCATATATATGTTTATTTAGTTTAGTTTAATCGACGCAATCCAATAATGCCATTAACTATACATTTGCATTGCAGGTAAAATTGATGATAGAATCAATAGAAGACTCCAAACTGCGAACATTTAATGGAATGGGATTTTTTACGCTCGATAAAAAATTTTTATATGGCGTAAGCGAATAATTAAATCATGCTTAAAAATACTTAGTAATCATGTAGTTTTAAAGGTTTATTAACCAATGTTTATAAACCATTAATCTCAAAATTTTATATATATATTGCGTCTTTAAATACCAATTAACAAGTGAATCCAATTGAATTGGAGATCACGCATTAGTAATGTCATTTCACATTGCTCTTTATGTTAAACTGTTAGTGTAACTTCAACAACAATGTTTAAACTTTTTTACGTTTTCTATAGTTTATAACTAAATTTGTGTTTTAATAAGCTTTATTAGATGAGTTATTTTCTAAATTACTTTACATTTATAAAATCAATTTCTCATTTAGGCTGAAAATTTTCTTTAATATAATTTATCGATTATACTTTAACGAAACGCTATAAAAGTTAATTAAAGTTTTAAATTTTTTCCACAGGTATCCTCAATCGTATTTCCGTTTACGATAATATTGATTCAAAAATATTGAGCATTCAATTTTATTTTAGAGAATATGCAATTTAATGAATACTTTTTGTAAACTAAAATTCAAATAAACAATTATATTAAAACTAATTTTTAATTTTTGAACAACCATTTGAAAACAACTTCGAAAAAGTTAGATAATTGTGTTCGAAAAGTAAAATATTTCGTAAATGCACTATAATTAAGAGATTTGGTTCATCAATATTTAAAAAACTCAATTAATATATCCAGTTTAAGTAAGAAAATAGACTATGCTTGTAAAACTTTATAATGATATAAATTCATACACAAATTAGATTTATTGATTTATTCGTTAGAGTGCAAGGGTTTTACTGAACACTATGACTATGAGATTTAGTTGAGTTTTTTGTTAATATTAATTTTTCGGAATTCCCTAAAGACTTAGTAAACTTGTTTTTATTTTTTTAATTAAAAAAAGAAACATAAGAGTCTATCAAAAATTAATAAATTAAATATTCGAATATTTAATAAAATTAATTATTTTGGCCATGAAATGAAATATAGATCAAAGAAAAAAGGATATCAAAAAAGATAATTTGTCGGCTTCAACCGTCTGCCGACATAAATGATTAATAAAATCAATAAAATACTATTTAAATAGACCAACAAATTTAATCATCTTTCGGTGCATTTATCTAGATTTGTTTGAAAAAGTTGTTAAATGATTCACAAAAAAGTTAGTACAACTATTTAGGGTAAAAAAACAAATAAAAATAACTACAAAGAAATATTTGCAAATTGTTAATTGAATAAATAAAATTTATATAAATATCTATAGCAATAATAATATTTAAAGGTATATTTTTGTTTGCAATCCTCGTTTATAATTATATGGGATTAGAGAAGAAATTTTCTAAAATATTAAACATTACAACAAACAAAATCCTGTTTAGTCGGTTTCTTTTATTAAGGTTGCCTAAACAACCAGTTTTTAACAGCAAAAAATGTCAATTATTTTATTCAATCCCAAAATACAGATCGAATAATCCGAAATTGAAATAATTAAAGCTAATCGCAGTAAGCAAGCAAAAGGAACATTGCTTATTACGAATCATAGTAAATTATGGCTAATGACGTTCAACCATATATAGTGCACACAATGCACCACAGATTCAGGTACAGAGGAAAGAGAGGCGTGATATCGCTATTAAATGGAAACAATAGTCACTGGAAAGCGTGTGACAAACATAAAACGCTTACAGTTGACGATTATATAGTTTATATCGCATCACCTCTTCCGCAGTTGCGATTTATCAATAGTTTTCCAGCGCATTATTGTTACAGCATCTAAACGCTATGCTCTTATCTTAGCTTAACTGAGATGCCATACAGTAACAGAACTGATAGACACGTACACTTGGCTTCATCAGAAATAACTTAGAAACAAGTTTTCTTCATGTGTTTTTGTATTTGTAAAAACAGAAAATGTTTTCCAAATTGTTTAAAATAGTATATTTTGCTATCATTTTACGAACTTTATTCAATAATTTGGCCGAAACTCAAGAGTGCGAAAAGTTAAGCAAATCTGTCCCAAACTTAACTGTCATTCAAACCACTGATGATGACAATAATTCGATAACATTTGGCGAAAACTTTATTGATGTGACAGTTGACACGAAACTGCATTTAAAGTGCGAAAGCAATGAACCAATTTCGTGGGTAATGCCTTATCCGGTACTGAACGTTCAACTTATAATAATAATTATAGAAATCCTATTTTTTTAAAATAATTTTTCGACTTATTTTTGTTGTTCGGGTATAGCATGACGAGGAAATTCCCGAACACGTGCAGATCGAAGACTCGATTAATAAGCAAACAAGTAAATGGATTAGTGAACTGATTATTGCCAATGTTAAATGGACACATGTCGGATATTATTTGTGTCATCACAAAAATACCACAGAAGAAATCGAAGAGACCACTCAAAATTCGGTATACGTATTCGTAAATAGTGAGTGAAAACTTTGAAACATAGATGTTCTACTCATTCCCACGCGTCTCTTAATCTTAAGTGGTCTCTTTCATGATAACTCATTCTCTAAATATGTTGTTTTACTACTGTATAGCAACAAAGCGATATCACATAAGAATTGTGGGACTGAGTGTACAGCGTTGACTTTGAAAGCAATTTTCAGTAAATTACAAATAAATTTAATTGATTTGCAACTTCCAGATTCAAATCCCACACATTTGTTTGCGTCCGATTCGATTGATTTTCCGTATATCGCCAGTGTTGTCAACAAATCGGTGACAATTAACTGTAGGCCAACATCGCGCGCGGTTAACATGAGTTTATGGAAGTACGAGTCGGAAGATAATTACACGGAAGTAAACATTGGCCAACAGTACGGAATCAGATATGATCCGAAAACTGGTTTCGAAGTCGACCGATTTAATATGGAAAAAGTAGTTTGCAGAGCCCAATACAACCACATCACACAAAACCATAAAATTAACGTTCAGTTTTCCGGTATATTATCTTTAATTTATTCAAACAAAACGTTAACAGCTAATACCAATACTATATATTTTTATGGCAGCCGCTAATCAATATTATCCAGAAATAGACGATAATAGCGTAAAATACGCGTTTGTTGGCGATAATTTTACCCTTAGATGCTATGCTCGAACGAATAACGCTGCGAGATCTGAGTTAGAGTGGAAATCGAAAAATTTGTGTTTAGATGTAACGAAATTCATTTTTTCAACAAACTCATCGTTACTGTAATTATCTATAATTAATATAAATATTTGTTTTTTTGTCAATAGTCGAACAGAGTGTTGATTCAAAATACTTCAAAAGATATAGTAAACGGAAAAATGTTTATAACGCGCAATATAACAGTGGTTAATGCGCAAAAAACTGACGAAGGATACTATAGATGTGTGGCCGTCGACTTCTCCCATGAAACCAAAGAAACAAAGCATTACATAACAATCCACGGCAAGTGCATACGTATTTTTAAATTATTAAACACATTATTTAAAGATAGTCAGTTTAAATGTTGGCTAATTATTTTTAGTATTTTAGCATAAAAAAACAAAATTTTTAAGCTATAAAATTTAACTCGTTCTTTAACTTTTCTGAAATTTAAAACGAATTAATTTTTAAAATTTTTAGAAAGACCTCAATTAGACTTGACAATTGCGAAATCAGACAGAAAACCCCGGTGTCTGGAAGATTACAAGTTGGAAGTTTTAATTAACGCGACTCCCAATGACTTAAGCGCCTTAAATCTAATTTGGACCAAAAATGAACAAATTATAAACACTGATCGCTCCATTTATAAAGAAAACGATTCTATTATAGCAGTGCTAAACATCGATTCGTTTCGTACAAAAGATTCCGGTGATTACCGTATTGTTGCGAATCTGTTAAACACAACGAACGCTAACGCGTCAATCGTATTATCTGTGGATCAGTGCGCGACATGGAATTTCACAAATAAACCCAAACAAAACATGGAAAAAGACCAGATAGTGTTGATCGCGGTGTTCGCTGTCGTTGGGTTTGTGCTTCTTGTTATGTCCGTATTTTTGGGCCGAAAGATTAGGGAAGAGAGGGTAGTAATTATAAATACCAATTGTAAATAAAATTAACGTTTAAACTTTTACTTTTTTCTTATCACTACTAAATAATGTTAGAGACAAAAACGAGAGTTAGAGTTCTTAAGCTATAATTTGTTTGAAATCGGTCAAATGGATATGATTAATCCCGATATGCCAATCGACGAACAGATCGATTTACTGCCGTACGACAATAAATGGGAGTTTTCTCGCGATAATCTTAAATTGGGTCAGATTTTAGGACAGGGAGCTTTTGGCAGAGGTTTGTTTGATAAATTATTATAATATTACAATTAAAATTGTGGATATTTCCATATGATTCTAAATATATCCTTAAGTGGTTAGAGCTGAAGCGTACGGTGTGGAAGATTCGAGCAGTGTTTCGTCAGTTTCCACCACAGTTGCGGTTAAGATGCTTAAAGAAAAGGCTGACTTATCTCAGCGTAAAGCGCTATTGGCTGAACTTAAGATACTGATATACATCGGCCGTCATCTTAACATTGTTAACTTAGTGGGTGCAGTCACTAAGGATCTCATCAAAGGAGAGTTATTCGTTATCGTCGAATATTGCCGATACGGTAATATTAGATCCTTTTTACTGGCAAAACGTGGCTGTTTTGTTAATCAATTGAATAGTGAAGTCGATGAAATTGATCCATCAATTACTGAACCTCCGACTGTCGAACATAGTTATGCGAATGGTTCCGTTATTAATAGTAATGTCGAGTATCAAAATATTGTCATTGATAAGAGTAAAGTTTTATTGAAAATTTAACAAATTTGATTATTAGAAATAAAAACTAAAACTATTTTTCAACTTTTAAATATTTTTGTTTCAGAAGTTCCACAGTTTAGAAGACGTTATGTGACAACATCTGATTTAGTGAACTATGTGTTTCAGTGCTCAAAAGGCATGGAATATTTGGCATCAAAGAAGGTTTATTTAAAAAACACTTCATACTTAAATTGAAAAATAATCTAAATAATCTAACTTCATATCATAGCTAATACACCGGGATTTGGCTGCTCGTAATGTACTATTGGCTGACGACGATGTGGTGAAGCGCGTGACTGTTATAACTATGATAACTACGTTAAGAAAGGCGAAGGACCGCTACCTATTAAGTGGATGGCAATCGAATCGATGAGAGATAAAGTTTTCACTACAAAATCCGACGTTTGGTCGTTCGGTGTGTTTTGCTGGGAAATATTTACTCTCGGATCCAGTCCTTATCCGGGTTTAGAGCTCGACGAAGAGTTTTATAAACGATTGTGTGATGGATATCGAATGGATAAGCCATTATACGCCACTAACGCTATGTAAGCGTATTTTCTTATTAATAAATTAAAAGTTAATTAATATTTTTTATTAAGTTACGCATTAATGAAAGAATGCTGGAAATTTGATCCATCAGACAGACCAGATTTCGAACAATTATCCAACCAATTAGCGAATATGATGGAAGTAAACGCTATTAAAGTAATTAATTAATAGTTGCCGTTTAAAAGTTTCAATATTTTAAGTTTCAATATATTTATGTAGCGTTACGAACATCAACTGGAAAAATACAAAATCGGAGACAACGATGAGTCCGGTGTGGAATATCTGCGAATGTTGAGTGACACCGACGAGATTGTTGTGGACGAGTACGTCGATATGACAACCAGTGGTGATAACCGTTTATCGAAGATTATCGGAACGAATTCAATTAAGAATTATGATAACCTGAAAAATGTGCGACCAATTTATGGCAATACGCCGATCATTAACCAACCGATGGAATGCGTGCCTATGATTCAGTTATGAATTTGATTATCAAAAATCAAAATTTGATTAACCACTTCATTCATCCGTCTATGCGTAATGAAACATTCAAGACGTGATTAAAGTACAATCATCTTAAGTATTACTCATTTCATGCGTCACAATGTATTTAAACGGCCAAAGAGTACATTAATTTATATTATTACAATGCAATTAAAAGTAATTTATGGCTTGTAATACTGATCATAAACTGCATGCGAAATGTATTTTTAAAGCCTAATATGTATGCATTCATTAGAATGCCTTGAATTATTAATTAGTGTACGAATAACATGCCAATCGTAAGTTTAACTTAAATTATTAAAGTATAAACATATTTATTGAATTACAACTTTCAACACATTCAATAAATCATGAATGCTTTTTTTGATTTGAATAGACATTTTACTGAACTTATTTATTATTATAGTTTTATTTGTTTGTAGATAACAATTTACTTATATAACATTAAAATAATATATAATTTAAATTAACAAAAATTTCATTTAAAAACAAAAATTACTTATTAGCACTTCCAACTGTTTTTTGGGATTTTTCGTCTTCATCGTCATTCCCTTCATCTTCCGGCTCATTTGTACTGACTTTTAACTGCTTTCGCCGAATTAATATTAATATAAAAGCGATGACTAACGCGCAAATGATTAGTGTGACGATTATTACTGTCACTATGAGCCACGTTCGAAGTGATGCTGCCTTTAAAAATCTTTGTGTGGATGTGATCGTTGTGTTTGCTGATGAACTAACTGTAAGTATGTTTGAGGTGAATACGGTGTTATCTGTAGTGATACGTGTGTTGGGTTCGGGTTGTGGTGATTTGGTTTTTGATTTTGTGTGACCGATTGTTGGCATTGGAGGTAATGGAGGTAATGGAGGTTTGGGTACCATTGTTGATGTCTTATCACATCCCAATAAAATTCTAATCTTTCCTTTGTTGATCAATTGTTTTTCATCCGTTGCTGTCACTTTTGATTCTTTAACCAATATTTTCTTAATACCAAAATCTCCGGTCTTATAAAACTCAATCAAATAGAAGTGCACTTCTGTACCAGTGATATAATCAGTGACAGCCGCAGCCGAATCAACGTGTTTAGAACTGTACAAACAATTGCCACTTTCAGTATCAATACTCCACTGGTTTTGTCCATTGATTTTTGTCCATTTCATAATAAATATTACCTGATTTTGGGGCTGTTTAGGTCCTATAAATTTTAAATTGAAATTAATTTTTTATTTTGTTTCCGTGTATTCAATTTGAATACCATTGTAATAAACAAATGCTCGTTGAGGTAAATTTAGGTCATTAGTTGGAAACATGACTATAGGTTTGGCCAGATATAGATTTTCGTATGGAATATATTGGAGCAAACTTTTCAACGTGAATGAGTTTCCAACGTTGACATCGGGTACTGCTCTATAAGGATCGATATAAAACAATTTCGAAGCATGTATTTTAGACCAACTTTTGTCATATGTCACTTCATAACCAATCAAATACAAAACGTCATATGTCTTATGCGATCATAGATTTTAAAGAAAACGTGTTGCAGATTGATGTTAAAAGTGAAGCAAAAATTGGAGATAAAGTTAACATAAAACTATATTACCGAATCAAAAGTGGTGTAAACTAAAGTTTTGGTTTCGGCTAACAATTTTGTTACGGAATTAAAGTCTAAAATGTATCTCATTAGCGATTTATTTGCCATCATATTCCAGTTTATCCATTCTTCCACGCCTTTATAACTAAATTGTGCGCTATTTTCGTCGAATGAAACACTACTTAATTTAAACGGTTTGGCAGCGTTTCCGCTGTTAATGAAAATAATTAACTGATTATCGACTTTTATTGCATTATTCACGCGAATCACATTAGATTTGTGGCACATATCAATTATCGATCGGAGACTAATAGAGTTTCGGTGTTCTACCAATGATAACACTAAACCAATATAAAATAAAATAAACATTTCTATTTATTCGTTTTTTAAAAATAAAATTCAAATCATTAAGAAATTAACGTCTATTTAAATAAAGAAATAGAGAAATAAATCTGCATTAATAATGAAATTAATAAAGCGTGCGATAAAAGCAAACCTTTATTAAGTTTAATCAATTTAAATCACAATAATGGTCTTAAATTTCTCGAGAAACTGTGAGAAATGGTTTGCTATAACAATGTAATATTAAGTTAAATTAATTTGGATTAAATAAAAAATTTCGTTATTATGTTAATTGTTAAATCGTTATAATAAATAGTGAATTATGGGTAATTTATGCGGTTGTGGTAAGAAAAAAGAAGAGCAAACTCCATCAGAAAGATCAAAATCCAAATCACAAACTGATTCTCAAGTGAGTTAATAGTTTCGCATTTAATTTAATTAATTAACAATATTAGCCACGATTAAACAATAATAAACTGATAGAATTAAATTTTAAATTATTTTAATAGAAATACTGTTTTCCAGCAGTTATACTATTTCAAGGAAAATTAATTTTAAATTATTCATAAATTTTTAATTGTGTTTTAAGGACAATAACAAACCAAAAAATAAGCCTCATATGGTCAAAAAAGGAAGCAATAAATTGTCAGATGCAAACAATGAATTCGGAATCAATCTGTTCAATAAGATTAGAGTTAATAATAGCAATGACGTTATATCACCGCTATCGCTCTCCAGTGCCTTCGGTAATCGAATCAAAGTTGATGTTAACTTAATGATCGTTTAGGTTTTTAATTATTATTATTAAACACCGCAGGTATGGTACATCTCGGAGCAAAAGGGCAAACAAATGATGAATTGAGACGAGTGTTAGTATATACTAAATATGCCATTGAGAATGAATACGCGCACAACGCCTATAAAAGTTTGTTTGAACAAATACGTGCCGCAAACTCAAGCCAATATCTACTGATTGTAGCGAATCGAGTTATGGTTCAAAATAAATACAAAATTTTGGCCAATTACTTAAGTTCTTTGCTTAATTATGACGCTAGTATTCAAGAAGTGGATTTCGTTAAAAATGGCCAAAAAGCGACCGAAACAGTTAATCATTGGGTCGCCGAAAAGACTATGAACAAAATAAGTTCGATTTTCGACGAACCTCTCGATTCGATGACCAAACTAGTAATCGTTAATGCAATTTATTTTAAAGGTAATCAAAATTTATAACATATAAATTTTAATTATAATTAAAAACTAGCGCAGATTAAGCTTAGAATTAATTGTTAATTTTTTATGCCCACAATCATGTTTTATCTGTAATTTTTACATACTGCAAATTTTAATTAGTTTTTTGTTATAACTATATAGCAATTAAAATATTAATTTAATCAAATCTTTTTAAGGTAAATGGTTAAATAAGTTTAATCCGGATAAAACAATAGCCAGAATATTCTATAATAATGGGGACGCAAAAACAAAAGTTCAAATGATGTTTAATGGCAATACTAAATATAACTATACTCAGAGCGAAGAATTAAGTTCGCAAATTATAGAACTGCCTTACGTTGGCGGACATATCAGTATGTATGTCGTACTTCCACGTGAATTAAATGGATTGCGAAAACTGTCATCAGTAATAACCGAACAAAACTTAAAGTCCGCCATCAAATCATTTAGACTAATCATCGCTAATTTGTATTTACCAAAATTTAATATACAACTATCATATAAGCTCATAGATTCACTCAAAGGCATTGGACTTACAAACATATTTAGCAATAGCGCCGATTTTTCCGGTATTAATGGTAAACGAGATTTGTACGTAAACGATGTGATTCATAAAGTATTTATTGAGGTGAACGAGGAAGGAAGCGAAGCTTCTGCAGCCACTACTGTTGCGCTGGCGATGTTCAGCAGTTTAACTAACATTAAACCGCGAGAACATCGAGACTTTAAAGTTGATCATCCGTTTATTTTTGTGATTCGCGATAAGAGAAGTGATGAAAATTTGTTTTACGGGCAAATTACTCAACTTTAATAATAATAATTTAGATTAAAATTAAAATTCCGGACTAAATATAAACTTGCGTTTATTGAATAAATATTTGTTCAAAGAATAAATTACTTGATTTTAAATTTCAAATTACTAATTTTTATTAAACTTAAGGTTTGTTACAGTTCATTCAACCTTACAGTTTGCTGTAGTTTTGACGCTATCAGTGCTCTCTGGTTTCATTTATCACAAATGATACTTACTTTTTAACAGTAACTCTAAATTGATTAAAGGATTAGCTATGGTTGTAATAAAGATTTAACGCTAAACACAATGTCTGTGTCCGATGTCAGCAATGAATTTGATATCAATAATACTATAATTAAATTGCAGAATATGTTATTAACATCTTAATTTTAAATGCAATTTTTTTCGTAAAATTTTCGCTTATAAAAAAATCCAGTTCATGATTCGCAACGCAATGCAAGTTTCTCAATTTACGTCAAATAAAGTTGCTTAAATAACTCAAAATTTAATTTTTTAATTTGTTTTAAACAAACTTATATGATATTATGTTATTAAAAAAATAAGATGTCAAATATCAACAACTTATCAGTTTTTTTGTTTTTCAGTTTTAGTTAAATTAATACTTAAATTTCCAATTTTTATTTTTGTAACAAATTTTCTCATATTTTTCATGTTTGATTTACTTTCTGATTATGGTAATCAAAACGCATTTCAATCCCTCTGAAAGGTACAAAAACAGAAGTTTGAATCAGAGTTAACCCTTAACCGGTACACTATATAAATGTAGTAAAAAACTTGTTAACTTAGTCATGAAATTCTCCACTAGCGTCCGCGTCAATATATCACTGATTGTAATCGGTCAAAAGGCTGACTGTTTGCGTAATTTCAATGACTTATGATAAATCTCTGGCCAATAACCGACAAGAAAAGAAATAATTTTGTTTTTGGTGGGGTTTTCTTACGTTTTCTGATATTCGCATAGAGATCAGTAAAATTTTGTATAAAATATTAAGATACTTTTTTATTGGTTGGGATATATATATCCTGAAAAATCAGTCAGAATATGACAACGGATTGTGGTATTTTTGTAAGTTTTTAAATATAAGCGTACAATAAATTGCAATTTAATTTAGTATTTAAAAGTATTTTTGAGTGAAACATTTAGCTCGTAATATAAAGCTAAAAATGTCAATTATTTGGAACTATTTTTTCATATTTGAGTTATTGCTAGTGTTTAATAAAGTGATATCACAAAACCCTCTGTCAGAGGCCAGCAATGAGTTTGGAATCAATCTGTTCAATAAGATCGGAGTAAATAATGATAATAACATTATATCGCCGCTATCACTATCTAGTGCTTTGGGTAATTAAATCATTATTTATGTTAACTTTGCTAATTGTTTATTCACCTTAAATGCATATAAGGAATTTCAAAAATATTAGTTAGTTAGTTAGTTAATTTTTGTGCCAAAAACATGCCACTATATAGTTAGAATAATTAAAGTTAAAAATAATTTAATCAAATTGTTATTTTAAAAAATTAATATACCGTATATTATTAATTGATTGGGAAAGTAACTGGCGAAAGGATTTTATAATTTTTTACACTATTGTAGGACAAAATCTATTTTTTATTAGTCATAAAAGTGAATCGTATTATTCGTAAGATCAATTATTTATTTTTTAAATTTAATTTCAGGCATAATTTGTACAAAATTCTTACTACAAACCAAATAAAACTCCTAATATAAAATTCAGACTATACCGTTAGGCTTATATTGTCAATTAATCTACCATAAACTGTTTGTGTAAAACATAATTAATACCACAGGTATGGTACATCTCGGAGCAAAAGGGGAATCAAATAATGAATTGAGACAAGTGTTGGAATACAACAAGTTTAACATCGAGAATGAAGACGCACACAGCGCTTATAGGAAATTATTTGAACAAATACGTGCAGCAAACAGTAGCCAATATCAATTAAATGTAGCGAATCGTGTTATGGCTCAAAATGATTTCTTCATTTTGGCAAATTACAGTAATTTGCTGCAACTCGATTACGACGCAAGTATACAAGAAGTTGATTTCACTAAAAATGGTCAAAAAGCGATAGAAGTCATTAATCAATGGGTCGCGGATAAGACTAGGGATAAGATAACCACTTTGTTTGACGAACCGCTAAGTGCTGCAACCAGATTGGTCATTGTCAACGCTGTTTATTTCAAAGGTATTTTTATTTAAATTTTAAACGCCCTTAGCAATTAATAATCTTTTTAAACTAGACTTGGCTTAAAATAATCCTTTGATATTATTAAAATTTTAACTTATGCCATGAACCTATGATTTATTTTAAGATATCAATTTTACCACATCCAGTAATAAACTAAAGATTAAGTTTCATTATTTTTCCATAACGGCGTTCATCTAAATTATTTTATTTTCTTTACCAATTTTCCATTTAAATTTAGCTTTATTAATGGTATATTACAGTAATACCGGTAATTATTGTTTATTGATATTTATATTTATTTGTTAAAGGCAATTGGTTGTACAAGTTTAATCCTGAACTCACAAAAGAAGGCAAATTCTTTAACAATGGAGGAAAGCAAGCAAAAGTGCAACTAATGTTGAAATCCAATACTAAATACAATTATACGCGGAGCGAAGAATTAAAATCAGATATTTTAGAGATTCCTTATACTGGTGGAGATATCAGTATGTATATTGTACTTCCGGGCGAATTGGATGGTTTACAAAAATTGTCATCAGTATTGACCGAACAAAAATTCAATTCTGCTATCAAAAAGGCTGGAGAAGTCCCCGTTAATTTGTATTTGCCTAAATTTAAATTAGAGCAGTCATATACGCTCTCAAAGCCACTTAAAAGCCTTGGTCTTACTACAATTTTTACAGATCACGCAGATTTCTCTGGTATTAATGGTCAAAGAAATCTTAAAGTGTCAGATGTGATTCATAAAGTATTTATTGAGGTGAATGAGGAAGGAAGCGAAGCTGCGGCCGCCACTGGTGTGCCAACACTTGTTAGAATAAGCCTAATACTTCCTCGAGATTTTAAAGTTGATCATCCGTTTATTTTCGTTATTCGAGACAAAAGAAATAATCAAAATTTATTTTACGGTCAAATTACACAACTTTAATTCTTTACTCATAATTTAATGGTCTACTAAAATTCTTCATTTCACAAATTTCTAAAGTTTGCTATTGAAATAGTTTGTTATCTAGAATTTATTGAAACTCGGTCGTCACTACAATTACGCTTGCGTTGTTCAGCAGTTTAACTAATATTAAACGACGAGAACATCGAGATTTTAAAGTTGATCATCCGTTCTTTTTTGTGATTCGCGATAAGAGAAGTGATGAAAATTTGTTTTACGGGCAAATTACTCAACTTTAATAATTATAAGTCAAATTATAATTTGAATTCCTGACTAAATATGCGTTTATTGAATAATTATTTGTTTAAAGAATAAATTACTTGATTTTAAATTTCAAATTACTAATTGTTATCAAAAATGTTTGCCCATTTAAAAGCTCAAAACTGAATTATTGTTTGTTACAGTTCGTTCAACCTTACAGTTTGTTGTAGTTTTGACAATATCACTGCTCTCTGGTTTCATTTATCTCAACTAATAAAGTACATCAAATGATACACACTTTTTAACAGTAACTCCTTATGAATGAATTTGACCGTGAGATAAATAATATTATAATATTGGGGATTATGTTACTAACGTCATTAATTCTGTTAAATTTTCTCGTATTTTTTCGTAAAAATTTCGCTTTTTAAGAGAAATCTAGTCCATAGTTAAACGGAATTTTCTTAATTTACCTCAAATAAAGTTGCTTAAATACTTCAAAATTTACATTTTTTAATTTTTTTAAAACAAACTTTTATGATATTATTTTGTAAAAAATAAGATGTCAAATATCAACAACTTATCAGTTTTTTTAGTTTTTCATTTTAATTTAAATTAATGCTTAAATTCCAAATTTTTAATTTTGTAGCAAATTTTCTCATATTTTTCATGTTTGATTTCCTTTCTGATTATGGTAATCAAAACGCATTTCAATCCCTCTGAAAGGTACAAAAACGGAAGTTAGAATCAGAGTTAACCCTTTACCGGTACACTATGTAAATGTAGTAAAAAACTTGTTAACTTAGTCATGAACTTATCCACGAGCGTCCGCGTAAATATATAATTGATTATAATCGGTCAAAAGGCTGACTGTTTGCGTAATTTCAATAACTAATGATAAATCTCTGGCCAATAACCGACAAGAAAAGAAATAATTTTGTTTTTGGTGATTTTTTTTTTACGTTTTCTGATATCCGTCATAGAGATCAGTAAAATTTTGTATATAAAATTTTTAAATACTTTTTTTATTGATTGGGATATATATATCCTGGAAAATCAGTCAGGATATGACAACGGATTGTGGTATTTTTGTAAGTTTTTTAAATATATGCGTACAATAAATTACAATTTAATTTACTATTTAAAAGTATTTTTGAGTGAAACATTTAGCTCGTAATATAAAGCTAAAAATGTCAATTATTTGGAACTATTTTTTCATATTTGAGTTATTGCTAGTGTTTAATAAAGTGATATCACAAAACCCTCTGTCAGAGGCCAGCAATGAGTTTGGAATCAATCTGTTCAATAAGATCGGAGTAAATAATGATAATAACATTATATCGCCGCTATCACTATCTAGTGCTTTGGGTAATTAAATCATTATTTATGTTAACTTTGCTAATTGTTTATTCACCTTAAATGCATATAAGGAATTTCAAAAATATTAGTTAGTTAGTTAGTTAATTTTTGTGCCAAAAACATGCCACTATATAGTTAGAATAATTAAAGTTAAAAATAATTTAATCAAATTGTTATTTTAAAAAATTAATATACCGTATATTATTAATTGATTGGGAAAGTAACTGGCGAAAGGATTTTATAATTTTTTACACTATTGTAGGACAAAATCTATTTTTTATTAGTCATAAAAGTGAATCGTATTATTCGTAAGATCAATTATTTATTTTTTAAATTTAATTTCAGGCATAATTTGTACAAAATTCTTACTACAAACCAAATAAAACTCCTAATATAAAATTCAGACTATACCGTTAGGCTTATATTGTCAATTAATCTACCATAAACTGTTTGTGTAAAACATAATTAATACCACAGGTATGGTACATCTCGGAGCAAAAGGGGAATCAAATAATGAATTGAGACAAGTGTTGGAATACAACAAGTTTAACATCGAGAATGAAGACGCACACAGCGCTTATAGGAAATTATTTGAACAAATACGTGCAGCAAACAGTAGCCAATATCAATTAAATGTAGCGAATCGTGTTATGGCTCAAAATGATTTCTTCATTTTGGCAAATTACAGTAATTTGCTGCAACTCGATTACGACGCAAGTATACAAGAAGTTGATTTCACTAAAAATGGTCAAAAAGCGATAGAAGTCATTAATCAATGGGTCGCGGATAAGACTAGGGATAAGATAACCACTTTGTTTGACGAACCGCTAAGTGCTGCAACCAGATTGGTCATTGTCAACGCTGTTTATTTCAAAGGTATTTTTATTTAAATTTTAAACGCCCTTAGCAATTAATAATCTTTTTAAACTAGACTTGGCTTAAAATAATCCTTTGATATTATTAAAATTTTAACTTATGCCATGAACCTATGATTTATTTTAAGATATCAATTTTACCACATCCAGTAATAAACTAAAGATTAAGTTTCATTATTTTTCCATAACGGCGTTCATCTAAATTATTTTATTTTCTTTACCAATTTTCCATTTAAATTTAGCTTTATTAATGGTATATTACAGTAATACCGGTAATTATTGTTTATTGATATTTATATTTATTTGTTAAAGGCAATTGGTTGTACAAGTTTAATCCTGAACTCACAAAAGAAGGCAAATTCTTTAACAATGGAGGAAAGCAAGCAAAAGTGCAACTAATGTTGAAATCCAATACTAAATACAATTATACGCGGAGCGAAGAATTAAAATCAGATATTTTAGAGATTCCTTATACTGGTGGAGATATCAGTATGTATATTGTACTTCCGGGCGAATTGGATGGTTTACAAAAATTGTCATCAGTATTGACCGAACAAAAATTCAATTCTGCTATCAAAAAGGCTGGAGAAGTCCCCGTTAATTTGTATTTGCCTAAATTTAAATTAGAGCAGTCATATACGCTCTCAAAGCCACTTAAAAGCCTTGGTCTTACTACAATTTTTACAGATCACGCAGATTTCTCTGGTATTAATGGTCAAAGAAATCTTAAAGTGTCAGATGTGATTCATAAAGTATTTATTGAGGTGAATGAGGAAGGAAGCGAAGCTGCGGCCGCCACTGGTGTGCCAACACTTGTTAGAATAAGCCTAATACTTCCTCGAGATTTTAAAGTTGATCATCCGTTTATTTTCGTTATTCGAGACAAAAGAAATAATCAAAATTTATTTTACGGTCAAATTACCCAACTTTAATTCGTTATTCAAAATTTAATGTTTTTCTAAAATTCTTAAGTAAACTCAAGAACTAATGTCATGTTACAAATTTCTTAAGTTTGCTAATAAAATCGTTTGTTAACTTGAATTTATTAAAACAATAATTACAGTATTGTATTTTTGATTAATTGTAAAATTTTATTTTTTTAATAAACATATTAAAAACTATGTCTTGAAATAGTAATATTATTCTCAAAATATACAGGTGTAAATCATTTTAGAAACAATTAGTAAATCATCTAATCTTATGTGTTTTTAAAAAACAGTGGTCAATAAAGTATACTTTGATACTTAATCTACTAAACAATAGATCATTATTTAATGAACATTTGTTTGACTTTTGTTTCTATAATAAAATTGTTTTAATTATTATTATTATTATTATTATTAAAGCTGTTTGTATAATTAGTTATACAAATGTAACAACACTTTCGATTAATTAAATTAATATTTTAGTTTTAATTAACGACTAAATAAAGCTTTTGTATGTGTGTGACAACTATTTTTAATGTCACACGCGTTGTGTTGCACAAATAAAAACGGAAGTTACTTCCGATGATAGATGCAGTTTTGTAAGTGACAAATGTTTAACATTTGTAGTTAACGCTAAAAACACGCTTAGTTTATTTTTTGCTAATTTTTTCATTTTAACATTTTTAAAAAAAAAATTCTGTGGTTAGCGAAACTAACACACTTGAAACGATCAAAATGACATCATTCAAGAGCGCGTTTAAAAACTCGCTCAAAAAGTTTAGCATTCGTTCGAGTTTTCACAGGCAAAAATCGCAACCAATAAAAGAGGTGAGTGCCCAAGAAAATGTGAACGCTAAACGTATTGCCTATCAAGAATCGCTGGCAAAACCCCTTGTGTACAAAGAGGTGTTACTTCCCGGTGATGTGATTTATTCGAAAGTTTTGGACGATTTACCCGATTTTGAGATACGCGCGGATGATATATGGCTGGTTTCATATCCGCAATCAGGTTCGGCCACACTCGAAGAAATTCTAAAACTAATCGTGAACAAAATGAACGGTAAAATGTCGTCTCGACGCCAGAGAGAGGTTCAAGTGGCACAGGTTGAGTTAGCCAATCCTTATGGCCACGTCAGGTGGCTTAAGGGACTGCGATCGCCACGAATAATGTGCACTAACCTGCCCATTGAACTCATACCCGATCAAGTGAAGCAAGCGGTGTGTAAAGTAAGTGATTTATAGATTTTTGTTATACATAATGTAAAGAAAAATAAATTAAAAGTTACGCGTACTCTTCAAACTCATTTGAAATAATTTCGGCTTTTTAGCTAATTTATTTGGTTCGCAATCCTAAAGATCACGCGGTTTCGTATTACTATCACCACAAATTAAAAGGAATAACGTCGTCTTTCGACGATTTCATAGAACTGTATATGAATGGTCACTTAATGTATGGCGATTGGTTCGCTCACGTCGCCGACTATTGGCAACTGTGCCAAAAATTTGCTGATAACACGCTATTCATTTCGTACGAAGAAATTCGAATCGTAAGTTAAAATGAGATTACGGTATATCGTTAAACCTCCGCTAATTTCAATTTTTTTTCGTTTAACATAAAAAAATAAAGGAAACAAAAGCGATAACTAAATTGATCGTTAAATTTTTGGGTTACGATCTAACCGAGGTTGAAATCGACGAAATCCTCGACTCAATACCGCGAGCGCTCGACAAAGAAGAAATTACAAAAAAGCCGACCACCGAAACACCATCGAGTGTGGCAACAGTGTCGCCAGTTGTGCAACAATCGAAATTTCAGGGAATCATCGGCGACTGGCAAAACTATTTGTCACCAGAACAGAGTCGACAAATGGACGAACTGTTCAAAACTAAGTTAGCGGTTCTGAACCTTTCGATGTGTTTCGACCCGACCGATGCGCTCAAACGAATCCAACAGTTTGGGAGAATAATTATCGATAGAGAGGAGAAATCAACTGCGGAACAAAAAATTTCGCCTCGTAAGCGAAGGATGGGCTCTACTAGACGACCGAAAGTGGTGGCCAGCGTTCCCAAGAATCAGGAACCGAAGTTAACTGATGACGAAAAAGTTTTGCTGAGAGCGAAAAGTTTCGAATCGAGCAAATATATGCTAACAATGACTGTCGAAGAGGAGCCACAAACCTCGAAAAAGAAGAATTGCTGCGAAAGTTTTTTAGCAACTATTTGTCCGTGTTTTTTCAGTGATAGTAATTATGATAAAATATGAAAATATGTTTTACTAAATTATAATTAATCCAATCAATAAATTAAAGTTAATGCTACCAAAATATTGTCAAATTTTTGATAAATTAAAAAATAAGTTTCAACAAATTTCAATTAGTTTGAATAAGGCTGACCACAGACGCAAACCAGTCATCCATCCGATATACTAATAATAAGGTTTAATTAATTTTAGTATCTGCGCCAACAGTTGGCCAGTCATTAGTCCACTTCAAGTCCACAATATTGATAGTATGCCGTCCATCGTGAGCTCCATCATACCAGTGGTATACCATTCGATGCGTATCGCCATCGAGATATACGTCTTCACCTCCAGGTCCGATAACATTGCCCTGCGTTTGTAGTATGAGTGTTCCGCCACCATTCAACATATCCACTCCTTTCTGGTCGACGTATGGACCTGTTATACTCTTCGAACGGCCAACCAATACGTGATAAGTGCTCTTAACGCCAGCACAGCATTTACCATCGGATACAAACAGATAATAGTAACCATTATGATACGCCACTGAAGACGCTTCACCTATTCTTGCGAGAGAATACAGTTTCGTGTCTTCCGTCGATAACAAACCAGTTTTAGGGTCTAATCTGTGCGCTTTGATTCCATCGCTGAACGAACCAAACACTAACCATATTTGGTCTTTGGTTCCGTTAACGTATGTCCAAGCGATTTCCGGATCGATACACACGTACGACGAGTTATTCAAATATGTGGAATGAATCACTTCTCCGTGATCGGTATATGGACCATCGATATTGGTTGCGGTCGCTAAGCCTATCGACGCGTTATCATAATTCCAACCCGAATAATATACGTACCACTGATTGTTAATGTAATTGATATCCGGTGCCCAAACTTCGTGTCGCGGCGGATGTACTTTCGCGAGAAGCCATGGCGGATATGCGCCGAATAGCGAACCGATTCGTTCGAATGGCTTTCCGTCGCACTCTCTCCTTATTTGCGGAGTTCCGTCCGCGTAATCCGAATAACCCGTTGAAAATACGTACCAACAGGTGCCGGATCTCACGAATGACGGGTCGTGTGCGTAGATTTCACCTGTTAATGCATTTATCGTTTTTAAAATTACTATACCAATAATTAGCGGTAACAAAATCATTTTTTTTGTAAGTAACTTTTACAAAACTATTTTTTTAACATCTTTGTCGCAAGCAGTGCATGCTAATAATATTATTTAATTTTGTGCTTATCTTGTGGGAAACTTAATGTATGTCTAGAGATTAGGCCAGTAACGCGTTTAGTAAATGTGCGCTCACGAGAGATCGGGATGAGTTTAGACGTTCTTAAAAGTTAAGACGAATTGTTTAACTGGATGTTGAATTTGCCCGAAACCCCACCTGCAAAATGCAAAATTAGAAAAAGTGTATTAAAAAAATATTAATTGGAAGTCATATTCAAAGTTCTATATTTTGTGACCTCTTCTCTACACTCATGCCAAAGTTTTAGTGGTTGTTCATCATTGCTAATGTTGTTTGTTGACGCTATTCCATTCTTATCAAACTCCTGGACGCGTACGCATTGGTTTGAGAAATCACAAATTGATTATTAATAACACTTTTTAAATCACCGTATCTTAATCCTAGAGAAGAGAATTTAGGCTGAGCCTAAGCCTAAAGGATAGGCTCTAGGCTGACAGGTTAGTAGCACTGGTAGGCTGTATGCTTAGACTCCAAAATATTCTATATGTTTAGGCCATAGTTACCCAAGGGGTGCTTGCCCAGGGTTGACACCTCCTAGAATTCTGGAAAAGTTGACCCCCCCCCCCCATGAAAAATCGAGATTGCATTGAAATCGTGCTATTTTATGACTGAAAAATTTTTTTTGGTCCGAAGACAAAAAAATTGCCGATTAAAGCCGTTGAGTTTGCCACCTCCAGAAAATTTAAGATTTTCAAGATCTGACCTCCTCCTGGAACTTCAGACCTTGGGTAACTATGGATAAAATAGAAGGAAAAAACTTAAGATCTTTTCGCAAATAAAAAAACACATTTGTATTTATTATTTATAATACAATGAAGTTTTTATGTTATATTTATTCGTTTAATAACTAGGAAATACACGAAAAACTTAAATGGTAAATTGGCATTATTTAAATTTGTTAATCCAAATCAAATTAATACAAATATAGAAATATTTCAAGGAATAATTAATAAATTAAGGTGATTTTACAAAAATCATGTCTAAAAACTCCTTAACCATATCAAATAAACCTTTTACTGCCTCTTTCACAACACGAAATCCTTCGCGTATTTTTTCGAGAACCGCGTCAAACATAGTCTTCATCCAATTAAAAAC
>JAQIXJ010000627.1:0-29933 GCA_034700185.1 Phthiracarus laevigatus
ATCCCTTTATAAGAGTAAAGTTCAAAATCCCTTAATTAAAGTAAGAAAATTTAAAATCCCTTAATTAGAGTAAAGATCAAAATCCCTTTATTAGAGTAAGAGTGTGCACGTACGGACAGACAGACATAGTCAAATCCATATATCTAACAAATTTGCAAAGTCAGATAAAAAAAGTATAGTGAAATGCTTAGACTCTCCAACTTTAAGTGCTTGAACTACTCATTTCAGGCGTCAGCCAAAATTTCGCTAAAGTACTGTATATTATGATATAGCCAGTACATGCAAACAAAAATGCCCGAAAAACTGTAGCGAAGATATATTCTTCAATACTATAATATTGATAAATATTTTAAATATTTCGTACAAATTTGCGTATTATTTGGATACAACGAATCCAATATTTGATTATATGGAAACCGAATTATTGACATTTGACTGTTTATTCAGTTATATCGGAGGACTTTATGGAATATGGTTTGGTGTTCTTAAACAATTATATTATTTTCGACTAATTTTTGCAATAAATAATGTTATTTTATTTATCTGTAGAGTTATAATGCTAATCAAAGGTAATTAAATGCTTCATTTTTAAATAATAAGAAAAATAAAATCCATAATATATAATAGTTTTTCTATCATTTTAGGTTTAGTGATAAAAAAATTTATAGAAATAAAACGTCTGAAAAACATTTACTTTTAAAATGTTTTAAAACATTATTATGCATAATTTAGCATCAAATTCAAAACGTTTCAATTAAAAATACAATAATAAATCAACTTTTTAAAAAACATTATTACCATAAGTGATATCAAATAAAATTTAAATACAGAAAGAATGAAGTTATAAATTCTATTAAAAAAATTATCTTTGTTTGATATTGTCTGAACACTGGACACGCGTCTCTTCTCGTTCTCATCAAATCATCTAATTAAATAGAAATTTCTAATCCATAATAAAAACAAGCTCATTACTGTCATAATTAACTAAATATGCCTACTTTGGCCAGTTTTTGGCATATTTTCGCTATTTTGAGCAGTATAGGCACTATTTTTAAACGAAAAGAGGCATATGCCACTCACATTTTTGGCTAATTTTGTGTAATTTCGAATATTTTATTTTGTTTTTGCCTAATTTTACGGTAATCTATGCCATTTTTTACCACTTTAATGCCAGTTTTGACCATAGTTTTGTCCATTTTTTGACTTTAAAATCCCTTTATTAATATAAGAAATTGGAAAAATTCTTTTTTAAAGTAAAGATTACAATCATTTAATTAACATAAGAGGGGTGACAGACGGACAAACAGAATAGTCAAATCCATATAGTTCAAATTTTTGCATAGACAGAAAAAAAGTTTTTCTATCTTTTTAGGTTTAATGATAAGTAGAGTAATGGAAATAAAACGTCCGAAAAACATTTTCTACTAAACAGTATAACTAAACACGATTTATCTGCATTTATTGAATTTCTATTAAAACTTAGTTTTAACAACTTAAATACCCATACTTTGGCATCCATACCAAAACAGTTCAATTAATAATGCCATATTAAATCAAATTATTTTAAATCATTATTACGACAATTGATTGAAAATAAAATTTAATTATAAAAAGGTTAGAGTTATAAATTCTATTAAAGTACAAATGATTATCGATAGCTTATAAAACTAATGACTTAGTTAACAGAATTATTAAAATAGTACCAATTTGACTTGTAAATTGATAGTAGTTTAGGAACCCGACCCGACCCTAGCTCGTGATGGTTGAACCCAATCCGACCCGATCATCCATCTTAAACAAATGTCAATAATTTTTAACAAATAACATACCTCATAATATAAATTTTGTAGTAGTTTTACAACTAATATTTGTTATTTAGTTATAAATAAAGATCTATTTTTAAAAACGGCAAAAAGTTTTCCTAAATTTTTATTCAAATCTTTGTATTTTTTATGAAATTTGGTTAAGTGATAAAAATTGTAAAACACGGCCATACCAGAACCCGACAAATTTGAGCCCGAACCCGGCCCGATTCGACAAACTTGATGGATACCCGATCCGAACACGACATTCAGGTACCGTTTACTAGTCTAGTCCAAATAAATCTTTACAATAAATTTTCGATTTGAAAATATTTGTATATTTGTATATTTTCTATGTGCAATTTTTATATGATAGATTAGTGATTTAAGATAAGAAAGTTGTTTTAGAAATTTATAAACTATTAGTGAAATTAACAAACTACTACTTTATATGCGTGAATATTGACTCATTTCATGTCGTATATTTGAATTTACTAAACAATTTTATATTCTTTTTATTCATTGACATAAGAATAATTTTAATTATTTAATCAATACAATAATATGTATTTATTTTTGTCACATTACACCGATGTTTATTTTTTAGCAATAGAAACTTTTTTTTATAAAACTAAATCATTGATAATGATTGCTATAAAACAATCAAAACTCTCGAGTTTCTGGCTCTAAACTATAATGTTTACTGTAATTGTAAATAATTTTTAGATTATAACCTATTTTTTAAAACATCATTAAACAAATCTTAAAAAATGTTTATTTTATTAAAAATGATTTATTAATAATAATGAGATCTTTGTTAGAAAACTATACATAAACAAAAATTATCTGAATTAAAAATTATCTTCGATTATAATCAGGCGATGGTTCAACAATTGTTCCAGGATTTGTGTGAAACAATGGATTCGGTATTTGTTGCGGATGTGGATGTGGTTTAACCACATTACTCCTCATTTGTCTATACGCTCTTAACCAGCACCATATGAATATTGTTGCACATATTAATGCCAACAATGCCGTAAAAATAACTGATAAAATAAGACTAAGTTTAGACAAACAAACGTATTCAATGTCTGGAACTTTTGGTTCATTAATAGTCTTGTCTTGTAATGATGAATGACTTCGCGACCGTTTCTCTAAAGATTGGATTGAATTCGACTCAACTGTTATGTCTCCTCTTAGCGCTCCTTCTTTGAACTCATCGGTTAACGTTAGATCTTCTTCAACGTCTTTTGCTTGTCGTTTCCGTCTTCGTCCATAAGCGTCCACACCATTGCAATTGATTGGCGGACACGAACCGAAACACACTCTGACGTCACAATTAAATCGTAATTTATTACTATTTGGGAACTTAAATGAAGAGAACTTTGCTTTCAGTGTCTTATTGTGGACATCATAATCCCATTCACCGAATATGTCACGATTAGTCGCACATCCATTACTATCTGTCACTTGGAATTTAATCTCTTCTCCCTTTCCTCCCTCTCCTTCTTCAGCGGTCTCTTCTTTAGTCGTTTTTGCGATACAATTTTTCGCAAATCCTCCGTAAATGAAATCTGGTTGAACATCAATAGTCAAAAGTAAATCGTCGCCGATCTCAGCTTCTGTTGCAGTGTCTTTACCATCCACTGTAACAATGGTTAAAATAATGGTAGGCGGAGGTCCAGTGTTAGCAATAGTTCCCGAAGTGGAAGCAATACTAGTGTTATATCCGAGTATAACTGTTTTATCTGCGGTGTTGTAAACACATTTTATTCTATAGGCTCGAGCTCTATATGTCACTAATTTTGGATGTTTTTGAATGATTAGAATGAACTGCGCGATACCATTGACGTGCTCGAGACCACACTCTCCGAACTGAACGTGAAACTCGATCGAATCGTTCGCATCATTAGACTGTACAATACGTCTGCAGTTTTTATCGCGACTAAAACCTTTAACATATATAATGCCATCAAATCTATCGATTTGTACGGAAACTATAACCCCATTCGCAACACATTTCACTTGAATCTCTGATGGCGGCGGTATGGTTTCGGTTGGCGGTGGAGGTGTTTCCGTTGTTGTGGTTGTGGTAGTTGTCGATGTCGAGGTTGAGGTTGTAGTTGTGGTAGTGGTTGTTGTCGGCGGTAATGGTGGTAACGGTTCTTGATAGCAACCTCTTACTTTGTCATATGCATCGCCAATATATAGCGGAGGACACGAACAAATAGCTATATGATCGTGCGCTAAACAATGCGCTTCAATACCGCATATATGGCATGGGCCTAATAATATTCAAGGATGTGATTATGGGTAAAGTAATAAATATTGAGAATGAGTTATAGCTACTAACTGATGCATAGTTTCGTAATGAAATGGCATTCTTTATCTAATGCGCAATCATCAACAATAGTGCACCCGTCGATAACATCGACGTGTTCTTGTTGTTGTATTTCGTGCTGCTGTTGTTGTTCAATCAATACTGGTTTGCATGCTATATATTTATCATCAGTTGTGTCGACGGAACAACCGATTGTTCGGTGTAATTCAATGGCTATTAATAAATCATAGTTAAATGAATGATAGGGTAATTAATAATATAAAAAATAGCTGTATAGCCATGAAGTGATTCATCTATAATGGAAAATAATACTGTTTTTCAAATGAATAAGTTTTTGTAAAATAAACAAAACAGTAAATTATAGCGAAATGAAATGAAAGGAATTTATTCATATAAGCACAAAACAAAATTAAATAATATACACGTAAACGTAAAGCTAAGCGAAGCATACATAGATCGTATAAAGTATTACAAATTAGTATTAAATTAATAAACGCCTTAAAGTTAGAGATGAAACGGAGAATGAATGATGGAGTGGGCGAACAGTAACGTTAGAAGAATGCAATGTTAAATTAATTACGGCATATACAAATATGTTTTATGACGAAAATACGTCAAACTGTGTCACGAATTACAAACAGAGTGTAAATCCGTTTTTAGAAGTTTATTAGAACGTTTGCCAACAAAAAAAACTGTGTTAACAAACTAATCAAAAGTAAAAATGTTTTGTTTTTCATACATTTAGTATAGACATGAAAACCAGGCAAAGTGTCGTCTGGACATTGGCATACTGGACACGTGTATTCCAGTGGTCTCTTAACTGTAAAAAAAACAATGATACACTTAATAAACTTTTTTGGTTGCATGAAAAAATAAATAAAAATTACAGTTATTTTGTTGAAAACAGTCGGAATAGCTGTGACAGTCACTGGTTATTGGTAGATCTAAACTACACTTTTCTTCTTCATTGTCTGTCTCTTTATATTGAAATGGATGTCTATTACACTGACAATCATAAGCTGTCTTTGCGTCGTCTAGTGTTATATAATGTTGGCTAACATAGTGTTGATTAATATAGTGTTGTCTGTCATTTTCACTATTGTTATACGCAAACAACAATAAAACGATTAACAATACAAATAAATTAAACATTATTTACAAATCACAAAAAAACATAAACTTTTTAAGACATTTGCTATAAGTGTTAATAAAACGCGAAATGAAGACATTCAGTCGAAATAAGTGTTGGATATGCGTGTTTGGGTTTAAGTGTTATGTGTTTGGGCAGAACAGTTCTGTTCGAGTCAATTAATCCTTGACTATTAACAACAGAAGAGAAGGTTGCGTTTTAACGCGTAAACTACATATAAGGCTAACTTTGCTTAACATTTTTTCAATGAGTAATATTTAATATCATAAATGCAGTAAGGAATCTGTTTATACGTTTTTATCGATAAAATCAAAACGTTAATTATTTAAATAATTAAATATTATATGATAGGTATTTAATTATGCGGATTTTTCTTTCGATTTTTATCTTTGATATAAAAATATTAAGTTTCGTTTGTATAATAATTGGTTTAATTTGCGAGTTTAATTAGAAATTTCCCGCAATTATTATTTAAATTAACGAAAATAAATAAGTTTACGTCAAACAATTTAATAAATTAATTTCCGATGAATTCTATCTTATCGTTATAATGGCAATGGGTGTTATCACTTATTAGCGTTACAAAATATTTTGATCATATGTTTATACAGTATTATATATGATTTTCGTACAATAATTTGTTTCATCAAAATTACTATTATTAGACGGGGAAACCTTGATAATCATTTAGAAAAGTAATGGGCAACTAATTCGTTAGGAGATCACTCCCTATTCAATGTATAGAAGAGCAAAAAATAGAGAAAAAATACTTAGAAAAAATTTAGTATGCAGACATGTTTGCCACAAAAATCTGTTTTGCTTTATCCGTAATTCGATAAAAGTAAATTAAATTAATTATAGAAATAAATGAATCGTACAGTGACGAAACAAAAACAAACGCAAACAGAAAACGGATGTTATTTATTATCGGAGAAATATAAAATTTATTGCTATTACTCGTTTATTGCAAAAAATTTGATTATTTGCTATCATAATAAATTTATCAATAAGTAATAAATATAGATAAAAGTACATGCAATTTTCCATCGAATAATTATTTTTTTTTATAATTAATCGATAATTACAGTAGACTACCCGATTCGTTAGAAATTATAAACTTGACTTCGGCCCGATAGGAAGAAGATCGAGCCACACATGCAAAACACATCGGGTGCCCACCGAAGCCTTATAAATAATACTTGTTTTCGCTCTGAATTTTAGATATTATGTAATAATTACATTATAAAATCTTTGCTTTTTAATGTTTGATATGCTTTAATTTAGTTCTATTAAATTTATTAATAGAATAGTATTACCAAACTTCGTTCAATTTATAATATTGTTGATTAAAATTTTTCTTTTTTTTTATAAAAATATTTTGTTTTTTTTGTGATGATAGAGTATTTATTGATTGATACTTTGCTGTAAGTTTACCGTTTGTGAATTTTATATTAATTTGTGATTATTAGGGAAAGTTTGTTATGATTCAGTCTTTACTGCATTAAGTCATTAAAATTTATTCCATATCCACTAAATAGATGTGAAATTAATTAATATTGTTTCGATATTTACATATATGTGTAACATAAGGTATTAATCAATATTTTGATAATGCGTTTAATGTTTTCTTTTACTGTTGTTTCCATACAAATTATGTATTGTTTTCATAACCAGTGATGGACAACGATCGAGCGGATGGCGCTCGGTGCTGAGCATGAGCGGCGAGCGTTAGATTTTCACCGATTACGAGCGTGAGCGCTGAGCGTTAGGGGTCAAGCGTGAGCGCGAGCGCCGAGCGTATATAAAAAATATATTTATAGATTTTTTCCCCTTAACCTAATTAAAAATTTATGCTACAATATAAATAATTATTTGTAGCTCAAAATTAATTGAATAAACTAATTCGAAAGTTTATAAAAATGTTTTTATATTTCTTAATATTTTTCACTTTAGTATTTCACTGGTATTCATAAAAATTACAATATTTTATTAAAATTTCACAAATATTGAGGCTCGGATAACGCTCAGCGCTCGTGCGTGCCATGAAAGTGAGCGTCGAGCGTACTCATTTTACCGAGCGTTAGGGCGAGCGTTGAGCGTCATTTTTTTTGCCGAGCGCGAGCGCCGAGCGTGTCCATCACTGAGGATAACTCGAAGATAATTTTTGGATTTAGATGTTTGATATTTGCATACATCTCATTAGTATATTAAGCAAAGCTTTGTTGATATATTAGTTTTTTACTGGCATGAAAAAAATCCTGCCATAAGACGCTCCATTAATTTTTTGAATAAATTTGTTTTATATTTATTATATTGTATTGGATATGCATTACTAACATCTAATAAGTTCGCTATTAATCATCATATAATGACATATTATTCTACAATAAAAGTTAATGTAGCATTTCTATAAAAATATCCCGTATTCAATGCAAACAAACATTCAATTTAGAATTTTCGTAAGTTTATCAATACAGTTGATATAAGCTAAAGTTTTTTCTACCATTTTTTTAAACAATGAAACTGCGAATATATTACAACAATTATAAATGAAGATTTTGTAATATGAATATTTTAAACAATGCTTATGTTAAAAGTTTTAATTTTTTAATTTGATCGCGTAATTAGCAGATGATGCGAAACAAACACATATTCAATCTCAAAAAAAATCAAAGTTAATCACATATTTTCCGAACAAATTAGCGGCGCAAACATTTGTTTACTTAATCGGGTTCATAGGAATAATATAATCAAAACCACTGCTAGTATTTTGATTATACTGGTCTATATATATCAGTCATTTGGTTTCCCTCATTCCTCTAACTCTATCGCGCTATCGCTTCTGTGTTCGGATAAGATTGACTTCCGAATTAGATGCGAAAGCTATTGAGGGAATATAAAGCTAAGTAAGCAAAACCACTTTCAATGCATACATTCTATGACTATAACTACTTTTTTTGGGATAAAAATTGCAAATCTAATTTGAAGCGTGTCTGAAAGATTTCCATTTAAAAATCAGTCAATACTACATGTATATATACATAGTTTAGTTTGAACACACAAAAATTAATTCTAAACCGTAAAAATCCTGCAAAAGTGCTGACTTATAAAAATTTACATACTGTTGTGCGATGTGTACAGAGCGAGCGCACAGTAACAGTACTAATAGAGAGAAATAACTGTAAATTGAGAGTAAGAAGACGACGATGAGAGCCAATACTACGTACATATAAGCCTATTAAGAGATTTGTACGAACTGCTCGACAAGATATGGAGAAAATGTTATTTCAAGATAAAATTTCAATGCGCCTCGTAATTAACAGTCAAACAAAAATTCCTACTCAAGAAAAGATTTGTTTTTTTCGTCTGCTTTTTCTATTTCTGACAAACAATAGCAGCAGACGTATTGAAAGTTTGATTTGAAACTCAATTCGACTGAAGCATACATATAAACACGAAGTTTGTTTTATGGTGAGAGAGAGAGAGAGAGAGAGAGAGACGCATAAGAATGTCGCGCATAAAATATTTTTCAACCAAATTGATAATATACGCATTGAATACAAAATAGAGTGCGAAACACAGAAAGAGAAACCGATACATACATTATATATGCGACGATAAAACAAATTTCTAGACAATACTCGAATACAGTTCAGTCACTCTTTTATGTATTCCGCGAATTTGATTTAAAATCCTAAGAGCGCTATTTTTTGATATATATATTATAAAATAAAATTGTGTACCAAGAATTTTATTGCTGTGTTTGTATGTGTTTTCGGATGTATGAAAACGGCTGCCAAATACATAGCAAATGTTTAATAGTGGCAAACTATACGGCACAAAACTAAAACAACTTTTTGAATAATTTTCAATCCCCGATGAATTTCCCAGTGACGGCATATATAAGTTTAATAAATATTAAATTATAAGTCCTTTCTTCAATCACTAAAGCGACAGTTTTTTCCTCAGCGCTCAAATATTTGTTAACTCAGTGAGAAAAAGAGTTTTGGCAACGAAAAACGCTATTTTCTATTCATGTTATTTTTTTCGAGTCAAGTAAACTCCTTTTATTGATCACGATGCTGATGATAAATGGCAAATTTGCCATTTCTTTCCCCCCAATGCTATCACCAATTCTTAGAATACGGCGTTTAGAGTGAAATGTTTCTTTTACTGCCAGCAATTTTGTAATTTGTTAACTTAACTGTAATACAACACTGAGACAGCGGCTGAAAGCGCGCTGTTTTTTTGTATTATCATTATTTAGGAATTTTTTTGTTGCATTCTATTTTATGGGGGAAAAAACATATATCCGGAGAAAACTTTCCGTAAATTGTCCGTATCCTCAAGAAAAAAGAGCGCAATATTCACAATACTGTGACCGAATGTTTAAAATAAAAAATTTTGTTTTACTCTTTTGCTCGCAAAAAAGTTTTAGCCTATCTTTTTTATTTGCGCACAAATGCGAAGCTTGCGTTTTTTTACGATCCAACAAAATAAAACAAAATAATACGCGAAAACTCGTTTTTACCGAATAAAAGAAAATATAAAAATTTATATAAACTATGTTATATAATATAGAGATATTAAAAATATAAATAAAAACTATTGTGCATTCTATTCCACGCTATTCGCAGTTTTCGATTTCCTTTAGTTTTCGAAACTAAAATCTGTTTCAAAAAAGAGACTGCATATCCTTTTACCCATTCTATTAAAAATATGTCATTAACCACATTAGACTAATTCTTGCGTGATGTCGTCGAATCGGGTGAAAAAATTTGCATCCACTGTACTACACATCAGTAACATATGGGGGCATAAAATAGAAAGATAACGTAAAATGAACTTTTAGCGCAAAGAATGGAGAAAAGAAATTAAAATATGCTTAAAGAGCAGTGTCAACAAAAGCGACTATACTATAGAAAGTGAATAAAAATTCTGAATAAAAGAGATCTGTGCGATGAAACATATTTATTTGATTTACGAAAAAAAACTAAAACCCAGTAAAAAAAGGAAAATATTTATGCAAATTTTTGTTGCACAACAAATAAAAAGAGAGATATTTATGTGTTTTAATAGAATAAATGCAGCGAAAAACATATGTTACGTTTTATTTAATGGTAAATGTCTCGTTTTTTTGCATTGTTATGAATATTCTTGTTTGTGAAATTTGTCTCACATTTAAAAAAAAAATGCTTAGAGTAAACCTTATTTTAAATATGAGAAAAAAATCTCAACCATCCTTTTCTTACTTAAAATTTCTCCGTTTTTTTTGTTGTTGAAAAAATTCACTTACAATAGCTTAGCTTTTATAGTTTCTAAAGTATAGATACTGTATGTCAGGAGGAAAAAATTGTAAATCACTATTTAAATTAGATTTTGTGTGCGCAACAAAAAATTTCGAAAACAAAATTTTCGTTTTCCGCCAGTGTTTGAAAACCAGAGGCAACGAAATTTGTCGCAAACAAAAAAAAAGTCGACAGAAAAACAATAAAAAATGAAAATTTTTAGTGCGCTTTTTGTGTGCGTATTGTGGAGAATAAGTATTAGATTTTTTTTTCCACTGCTTCGACAATTTTCGTCTTGTGTGTTGTTTGTGTCGAAAATTATTTCTAGCAAAAAAAATTTATAGAAATTCGCCAAACAGTATAAAATGTTTTTTCTGTCGCAAACAATTTACATTCTGACAAAAGAAAATTTTTTACTGCACATTTGCCAAACATATAATTTACTATCTATGAACGATCAAATTACAGTTGAAGCAAAAAAATTTTTGTTGCTTTATATGAATTCTACTTGAATTAGCTTATAGGAACAGATTGATTTTTTTCTTCAAGATTTGCTGCGCACTCGATTGAGTGACGTTTTGGTTTATTTTCAATTTTAATATCTATATATATTGATAATTTTAAATTTATATTTTCGAAATAAATAAATTCTTAATCGCAAAAAATAAATAATTTTCATAAAGATTTTAAAGCCAAAACTGAAATTGGGTTATATTGCATGGCTACTCTGTTAAATACTAAACTATATAAAAACCCATTATGTACAACGTTTGGTTCATTATTGTTTCCAATTGTTTTGTAATGCACTTATTATTAATTTTAGTATATTTACAGTACCCATCGAATGCGCTTTTCAAGTGTAATCCATTTTGTTATCACTTTTCACTTTTTTCGAGTGAGAAAAACCATGATTGCCACATATGCCATAATAAATTATAATTCTTAATAACATTATTAAGTTATAACTTCAGTAACAGTTTGAGGAAAGTGTTACAAATGATGTTTTCTGCCCGAATTAGGAAGTGATTATCTTTCAAAAGAAAAAATGAGCTAAAAATAAATCAATTAGAAGTATTTGTTTATGCCGTTATTTTTTCGCGTTTTCTTTCAAAAGATTAAACTTTTCAATATTGAACAATATTTCTAAAGTACAGTTACTTTCGAGCGCAATAAATCAAATAAAAAATGTGCATGCCTTTTCAAAAACCATAAATCCAATCGGAAATAATGGCAACTTTGTATTCATCACAGAATTTTTTTTGGTGCAGGAAAACTAAGCGAAAAAATTGTAAATGCATATTCAATATTAATGAAATCCATAAAATCGAAAAGTTCATGGATTTTCCAGTGCGCTGTATATGCGTATGTAAAGCCAAATATTCGCTTATATTAAAAACCCAGATCACGAAATCATTAGATTTATGCTATGACGTTAAGTGTATAAATCTATTATATTTAGAAACATTGAAATAAAAAAAATAGTGCGTAGCTTACATTAATTTTTGGAAAAAAGTTAGCATACAATGGATACATCAATTACTATACTTATTGTTTAACTAGTAATCGTTCAATTTTTATTAATAATTTAAATAAATCAACTTCGTGTGGCCACGCAATTTAATTGGTAGCACATCAATGAAAATTTTAATCAACAAACTTTTGATATTTTGACTCTAAAAATTAATTTATTTTGATTTTATTAAAATTACTTCGAAGATTAAAATATTTCGTTTTGAATAAATTTAAATTAAAAACAAACTGTGTTTTATATTTTAAACAAACAATTATAGATGATATTATTTCGAATATTTTTGCTCCTTTTAATAGATATTTAAGTGCATCACAAGAAAGTGGCTTTTACGGTATTCATGAAAAAAGTAAACATCTTAATCAGAAAATACATATTTTTAAATAGCAGTGACTTTCAAAATATCTAAATAATATTATACTAAAAAATATTAGGTTTTATGTGCTTAATACACACAGAGAGAAACACAAATAGCGTAAAAAATACATAGAGATGCACAACAAGGCATAAAAAGAAGCGGTATTAGATAAAAGTTACGCAGCATTCAACTCATTCGGTTCCGCATCACTAACTTCGCTAACTCTATCCCTCCTCTTATGCTTTTCTATTTTCGCGATGAAGAGCTGTCTTTTTATGTCGCAGACAACAATACAAAAAGCTTATTAAACTCGTTTAATCAGTGCGTCATTTAATAACAGTGATTCGCATCCTATTTTTTCCCATTATTTTCTGTTTTCCGTATTATTATCTGACAGTTATGCCATCAAAACAATCGCAACACACCCACCACTAGCAAAACCGCCGTTACTTTCATAAACAAACGCTTAAACCTGAAGCGTAGATAAAAAACACAGTAATAAAATACTAAAACCCTTAAAGTATACGTTTATATTTAATTAGTGTTTTAGTATAATTATATACCTATCAGTATATGTCAAAAACTTTTTTGAAATTCTATAATAATAATAATTACGATATTTTCTGAGTTTTATATTTCGCGTTTTTATTTTGACGTATTACCAGTGTAACAGATATAATAAAGTTTTTAATTTCATTAAAATACTGATAAACTGTTTCCCAAATTGAGATATCAGCTAAAACATCGCTTAGAGTCGAAAACTTTAATTTTTAATATTAAAATATATAATGAAATAATTAAAAAAATTTTGAACTAAGGTATACATTTGTTAAATACAGCGAATTATTCAGTAGTGAATTATGTTGTATTAATCATATTCGCAGAATCTAAACTTTCGCGATAACAGATACACTGTTTGACTGCGATTTTCTAGTCATATCATCTCCATTCTGCGCGTCTAAACTGCAATAATTAGTAAAATGTTAATTACAACTTTTGCTTTGCAGCCATAACTGCTGCGAAAGAACAATAATTCTGATGGAAACTACGCTACAAAATACGCACGCAGTGAAAGCTTTTATATAATAAACGCGATTTCGATTTTTGTGGATAATATAACCGCTCCTGAAATTTTATACTCAAGTCCAATATGTTCTCGTGCTGTTTCACACAATATTGTTAGATTTCTCCTCTATCTCTCCTTTCTTTCTGTATTAATATTGCGATCGCAAAACGGATGGACTTTCGCTGACGAAAGCAGAAATTGTTTACGGTTTTATAGTTTTATACAACTTTTTGGGAAAAATACATTTTTGTAATTTTTTAATAATTTGTGTCACCAAAATTTTCTTTTATATTATAGTTTCACTATTTTCGAACGTTAAAGCGTAACGTAAGCGAAATATATATTTAATTAACGTTAACTTAGTTAATAAATTTAACTTTACTAACAACCAAATACAGCATTAAATTCTCTCGAAATTGTTTTCAACGATATCATAATGCTTCTGTATTTTTGTAACAATGATTGACACGAAAATAATACCCAAAATAATAAACATTTCTTTAGTATTATCATTCTCTGTGTAATTAATTTTTAAATGACTGTGTAACTATTATTGATGTTTATTAGTTTTGGTACCGTATTTATGCAAATTAACCATTAGAAATAAGCGCAGCAAACAAAACATGTTATTTCGCGAATTGCTAATTAAAAAATGCGCGCACAATAAAATATGTTTTCAATTAACTTGTGCTGTTTTTCAAAAATTACTTTATAACTTTCATAAATTAAAAAAGTATATCAAATAATACCATAAATTAACTCACACTTAGTTTTAAAGTGTTCGCACAAAAATTCGCGTTAAAAATGCATGAATGAACAGGTGTTCCAAATTCATTGGACGAAAATAATACAATGTATAGAAGTTTGGGTTAATTTTAACTTTAAAAATAATCACAAACTAATCAGCGAACCCGCAGTGAATCATTCAATATATCAATTAAACTTTTATTTTTTGACGCCTAAACAAATCGCATCACAAGCAAACGTCTCACTAAAACACACAACCAGTGAGACAAGTAATAAAATGTCGCGTTCAGTGTAAAACCATAAAATCGGATGTAGAATGAAATAATAAAAACAACTGGTTGTTAACTTATACTGTGCTGCTATAAGATTAACTCGATTCTAGTCATTAATGGAGTTCGATCGGAAGTAACTGTATTTATGCAATAAAATAGGCTAATTTTTCCAGCAACGTTGTCGCTAACCGAGAATTATTCGTCACAATTCCTATGATTACTGGCATATATACTCAATCATGTGATTATAAATAATAATTATTACTATTCATTATTGCCATAATCAGACTAAAAATATATCATTCGCTTTGGATATTGCTATGAAAAATATAGCGAGTGTTTATCTAAATTAATTATGCGTTGAAAATTAGAGTGTGCTTTCATTTCTTTTTTCGTATTTTTTTTATTCCCATATATAATTTGAATGTTAAAATTTCAATCTGTTAAACCAACACAGACACAAAGTTTTTGGTGTATTTAACAGCAAAAGAAAAAGTTTTACATTAAAAAATGTTTTGGGTGGTAATTCGTATGCATTTACTATTCATTTAGTATTATCATGAGATAAGAAAAAAAACAAAAAGAAAAACTACACGAAAAGAAACATAGAAAAACGCACAAACATTTTAATGTCTGCCACAAGTGCTTCTTCTCATCTTTCGCAACAATAATCGTAAAGAGTGGGGGAAAGAAAAGCGAGAAACACAATTAAGTCACACTAAAAGTGAAAGATAGTGTCTATGAAACAAAAAACATAACACAAACGCGTTTTAAAATAAAAACCCTGCCATGCTTTCCATTACTTAGGATAAGTGCATTGATTTTTCAAAGTCAAATTCTGTGAATCAAGAGAAGATGCACTCTTTCTCTACTCTTATGCGCTCTTTTTGTGTGGATCGGTGTTACCTATCTATATCACTCACACATACTGGAAACCATTATACCCATACTCCCTAAGACACACTTTTCTCTATAACATGGCTCTCCAAACTATAAATGCAACCTTTGATGAAAGTAAATGATGAAAAGCCAAATCTATGGAGAATTATCCGCTCAATGCTTATTGTATGAGAGGGCCATTGAAAGCGAGTTTGAGTGTGAAACGAATTTCTCACCAGTTATTATGCGATAATACATACTCACAGCGCTGTGAATATTATTGGGTGGGGAACACACACACACACGAAAACAATGATTATTTTTTTTTGTTCGTGTTATACTATTACAATATTTTTACCCTCAAGTCGATTGCAATTGTTTTAATTTTTCTTCGATTTCCCTTTCTTTTCCTTCGTTCACGTATGAAATATGATGACATTAAGATTTACGGGAGAGAAGCAGCAACAAAAAAAACGCAGCGAAATAATAATAATAGAACTCTGTTTAATGAAATGTAGTCGTAGTTTTATGGGAACAGTAAACGTGTTTTTAATACTGTAAATCTTAATGCAATAAATTTTCGGATAAGCCTCTATTTTTATGGTTCAATAAACAAACGGCCAAAATGAATATAAACTTTATAATAAACGGTAATAATAGTAGCAGTAGTAGCAGTAGCGCTCCAAACATTGTAACATCGCTACAATATTAACAATACAAAATGGAAATAATGACGAAAATAATTAATATTAATATGAAATAGATTTTTTTCCCGGAATTGTCAATGTGATAATGCGGTCGCTTGTTATAAAGAAATCTGAAAGAACAAAAAACAACAACAAAAAAACACTACAATTCGCAGCTAATGAATTGCTATCACAATGTCTCGACAGAATGATGTTAAAGGTTGACTGTTGACTCTCCAGTAATATGAATTGGGACCCATTTTCAACTTATTTTTGTCTCTCGCATAGATAGATATTCTCCAGGGTCTGATTTGGTGAACGATGAGCCGCACACTGCTATCACTTAATGAGAATAAGTGGTTATAGATGTGCCCGACTATAGATAGCCCTTATATTCGCCAACGTTATCGATGCGAAACTTTTCTCAAAAACTTTTCGCCCGTACTAGACGTCGATACGCACTGATTTTCCAGTGATTAATGACTTGGTAACCGAATAATTTTTTAAAAAATCAAAATCGAAAATTTATGAGCGAGTTTAACACCGAAATAGCATCGTAAAAATTTTTTCCCTACGATTTATTAGAAAACAATGTAAATTTTTTTATACAAACTTATAAAAAGCGTTTTACATAAAAATTGTTTGCCGCATTAGTTATCAATATCGTACTCTAGTCGACGATCGGGTGATATTGGACAACAACAAGTCAGTTAATCTTCATTTCACTGGTATTACGGCAAATGACAAATGCGAAGGTGAAACACATTTTGTGTGCGAGATTTCGTTCAAATGCAAACTTTAAGTAAAATCTATTCGCAATATTTGCCGGAATAGGGAAAAATAAATATAAGAGCGAAAGTGAAAACCAAATGAGCGAATGATCGGTGTGGGTGTGTGTGAACACAGAAAGTGAAAGCGAATATATATATTAGTATAGAGAAATTGGTTGAAATTTATTTTTTGACCTTTAATCGAAGAAATCACTATTCTTCTTCGGTATATTTAGTTTCAAAGCAATTGAAGAATTTAATTATCAACTTTTATCAAACGACTTTTTTTTATCAACAATTTTATGGTCAACTTGAGATTTTCAGTAGATATCAAAAATGTTTTCCACTCTCTCTTATCTCACGTGATTTACAATATACACTTAGTTTAAAAAATTTGAGACACAAAAGAGAAAAAATCGGGAAAAAATAATTGGCATTTTCGTCGAAAGTGTAAGAACTGTTTATTTAAATTAAGCTTTTTGTTAAATTTTGAGAGAAAAAAAGCGAAAACTTTTACGAGATATTAAAACTGACGACAAAAAAAGCTTTAAGTATAAAAAAATGTTAAGTTTTAGAAAAGGAAAAGATTAGAGGAAAAAAACTATTTTGAATACTATTTTAAAATCCAAAAAAAGGAAAAAGAATGATAAAGTTAAAAAAAAACGCTAAGCGAAACAAAGTTTTCGATAATAAGATTTTAAACTTAAATTTATAGCATTCAACATTAAAATAAATTGCATATTACACTTGAGGCTGATTTATATATAAAGAAAGCGATCGCTAAGAAAAATTAGCGACACATAGACATAACTTGTATCGACACTCACCAAAAGGTTGTTCATTAGTAGCCGGTGATTGAGCCTGAACTGCAGCCGCACATGACACAAGACCACAGCCATAATAACAAAATATTAATAGCACTATTATTACGTAGCGATGCATAGCGAACGAAACGAATTTCTTCCAGAAATTTTGAGCGAAATAATCACTTTCAATACACATTTCGTTAGTCATGATAAAGCGATTTTTTTAAAAAATAGAATATCGCAATTATTTTTTTAAATCCGTATATATATTTATTTGTATATAATATATATATACTAACAAAATCGCAATTTTTCTTATTAAACTTTTTTTCCACCGCAATCCTTTATCTCGAGATAATTGTGACTCGAAGGTATATTATTTTTTGTAGTACAAGTACTGCGTTAAAAGGTGTGTGAAAGTAATATTAAGTTTTTTTGGCTATAGAAAAAGTACAAACCACCAGAAACTACAACTATATATATATATTGCCATCAGCCACAAACAGAGCAAAATTATTTTTTCGCAGTAACTGCAGCATCTATTGGACACCAAAGTTGCTGTACTGTATAGCGAGTAATGCTATTATTTTTCGGCTGAGAGTTTGAATAAAGCAGCGAAAGAAGGGACACAAGAAAATTGCTATTCGGCGCAACTCTGGCGCGCATCCGATCGATAGGTGTCCTAATAATCCGGAGTACGAGTGGAAAGGAAAAAGTTTTCGCTCGTATCGCTATGCCATATAATACGCCAGTTTTACCCATTTCTCCCCTTAAAACATACGCACCGGTATAATAGCGGCGCGTTTTGCAGCAAAAGTTATTTTTCAGTTGATATACTGTGTATATATATATACCTACGTATATGGTGTATGTATACCTTTGAATACTTACGGCATAGAATTTATCGGCGAAAAGCTTGCGGAATCTTGTGTTAAGTAAACGCATTGTAAAATTTGGTTTCGTTTTTCTATTGATATAGCACTTACCTTTTTCGGTATCTAATTTTATAAACCTTTTTTAGTTTCTATTTACAGTGATTAAAGAAATAATAATGCATTCTTAAAAACAATATATTACACTGCGATATGTATTCATTTTTAACGCTAATTTTCGTTTTTAATCTTTAATAATTGCTTCGCGAGATAAGACCAAACAAAGTTTAGTTTACTTATATTATCATATATTATATTTAAAACGAAAACGAAAAATTTCAAGTTTTTATCGCTACAATTTTTTAATTTAAATTATTTATGAATCTCATTAAAAACATTGTGCAACGCGTTTGCAGTGTGCTTTGCTTTATGTGTTTATTTAAGCAAAAATATTTTTGCGCTCAACATTTTATTACATAGACATAGCATTAAAAATTTAGTTCACGCTGTACTGTATATATATATATCTATATGCGTGTGTATATAAGCGAATGAGCGTTAAAAACAACAAAAATCTTGCGCGCAATTGTAAATAATTTATAAGAAACTTAATTCGAATGGCATATAAATTAAAAATTAAGTAGCGTTTTAAGCTCCCAAGTTTTAAATGTGCACACAACCAAAGCTGATAAAAATTACGTTATGTTTGTTTTAGAAGACTAGATATAGAGCGACATTTTATCTGTGGTATCGTTTGGAACGTTACGGCAAACAAACAAAAATGGGGAAAAAATTAAAATTAAATTAAATTTATGCCCTGTGTTTAATTCTTAATGAAAACGAGAGAAAACAAAGCGGAATACGTCAACACAAACGCATTCAGTTTAAATAATTAAAATAAGCATAAAAAAGTTTTTTAATAACTGATAATTTAAACAAGTATTTTCTATGCAAATTATAATTTAAGTAAAAAATGCATGAATTTAAATAAAAAGTTTTGATGTTAAAAAATGAATTTCCTAAATTAATTTCATCAAAATTCAATCTAAAACAACTTAATTTTTAATTTTATGTTTACAATGCTACGTTTTTGTTGTTTTATTAGCCAAACATTGATTGCAATTAACTTTTTTTCTGCGCGCACACACAGACAAACACAGAAACACGCATACAATCAATCACAGCGGCGTTAAGATTGTGCACACAAAAACCAAAAACCAAAAACAAACTGAATAAAAAACCTATTTTTCACGTAAACATGTCTTCATTAACATCGATTTTGGCCGAAAATTTATTGTTTTTCAAAATTTATAGAGCATTTTTCTAGTGCACAAAATTACCAGCGCGAAAGCAGCGCAACGGAAAAAAAGAAGAGGAAAATTAATATCAAAGTAAAGTTTACTGAACGGATAACTTCCAGTAAGGCATGCAAACACAAACAAAATGCTATCGTAATGCTCAATATTGCTGGCAAACACGCATTTCTGATTATATTTGTGAGCAAAAATATTTGTTTTTGGCGATTTTTCGCTATACCATAGCGATGGAGAGAGCAATGATGCCGTATAAAACTAAAATAAATTGCTGCGAAGCGCACTCTTCAGGTATTGAGAGCCGAAGAATGTAATTAAAATTTTTCAAAAATACAGTAAGCGAAACGAAAAAATGCTTTTTATGCGTATTTTAATTAAACCAAAAATACGTAGCAATGCTGGCGCTTAAATATATGCTTAAATCAAAGCGATTTAAATAAACCTATTAAACATTTTAAAAAGTTGGGTCTAATTAATCGAAAATGTGACACTCATTAGTGGTGGTTTGTGCCAATTACTCACGTGTTTGCGAAAGAAACTTTTGCGTGGCCAACGATGCTGTGCGAGCTTCGGCGTGCGGTTCGTCTGTAAATAGAAGAGATGTTGCATTAGTCATAAGAAATCGTGTGTATGTGTGACGGAAATAAAAAGCGAATTTATTATAAGATTAGTAGCGGTACACGCGTCTAATTCTTAGCTAAAAGTGTATTTTTATTTGCGTTGCTTAACAAAAGTTATGTCATAACTGGTACATATATGTGTGCCTTCATTATTATGACTGATGAATATTCTAAATTACATTATTGCTCATTATATATTCGCACAGTATATATAAACAACCAGTTAATGCCATGAAAATCGAAACAGTAAAAACAATAGAAAAACGGGACTTCATTTATAAATTTAAAACGTAATCGAGTTTTGTTTATTATTGTCGTTTAATTAGCGAAATGGATTAAAGAGGAAAAATAACGGCAATAATTATCTCGATTAAAAAAATATCATAAACAAACAAGAAAATAAAAAATCGCGCCAAATAACGAAATAAGATTTACGCGATAAACCTATTTTCGGAGTGGAAATTAAAGATTTACAAGTAGTGTCGGCTCTAATCCTAAGAGTAAATACCAGTATATTATTCTTAATACAACTGCAGTCATAAAATTTCCCGTGTAATAGCTGTAATACCTTTAACTTATATAATAAATTGACATATTTTTTCCATATCTACTATTGAAAGGGAGAGAGAGGGAGAAATAACCGTATGTGCGCTCAGTTAGGGAAAGAAAAAGATGCGAAAAATATATATGAGTTATACTATATTTATCTATAAGATAAAATAAAATAAATATTATATAGAGTATACTACTATATAAGTCGTAATATACGAAAAAGACATTGATTGCAATATGTTTTAGCTGCGCAATCAATTATATGGAGTTTTCTAGTAAAGAAGAGTGTATTTCATGTGTATTTCATTTTGGCAATAGTAATGCATCATTTGGTTGCCTAATGATTAAACAACCAGCAGATCAAGTCAACTGTAATTAATTCTTTTGGCTATAAAATACATATATATCTATAAGGTGGCGGTATTGAGAGGAGAAAAATAATAATATATGACTCAAACGACAACGCAATTTCTTTGCGAATCATTAAACCGATTTTTGTTTGCTTCTCCACTCTTCCTTATAACTTATATATATCTTGTTTTTATTAGACAGAATTATAAATAAAGCGATTTTTTTACTAATATTTAATATTCAGTTTATAATGGATTTATACATTATCAATATAAATAAAAATAGTGAAGCATTTGTGAAGGAAAACAAAAAAGAATGAATATCTTTTTCGTTCTTTTTCTTGGCTTTAATCACTATCAATATTTACATGCTTTTAAAGATATCGATGGAGAAAAGAAAACTTTCATTAAAGAGAATTCGTTTTTATTATTTATCGCTTATTTAATAGTTTACGCGTCAAAAGATTTTTCGAGCTGTTTGTTATAAGGATATTCTTTTTCCTCGTTCTCTCTCTCTTCGGCGTAAAATTTTGTACGTAAAAAATTACTTTTATAATACCTATTGGAGAATGTATATATATTTTGACAATTATTGTGAGAAAAAAACTGCATAATAGAATATTATGTTTACGATATACGCGTACACTGCGTGGATGTGTGTGTAATTAATCATAAGGTTTAACATGCAGTATGAAAAAAAGAGTAAACGCTAAATCCATTATTTTTCTTCAATGTGCCTTAAGGAATATTTTTCCAGCTAACGTTACATACATATAGTGAGCGCATATTTGAGTAGAATATATTTCCGAAGAAACCCGAACTCAACATATATGCATAGCGAATAAATCAAAGAAACAAAAATGTTTAGCGTCTATTTTTTTGGAGTCGAAGAAAAAAGAAATAGAATTACAATTTCGCGTATAATACAAATGTAGTTTAAGTTTTCGAAATTTGAATAATATATTTGAAACATTTTTCAGCGCAATAAATTCTAATCGTTAAAAATAGAAAATAGAATACAGTGCACACACACACACAGGGTTTTAGTGAATATAATGCAGAGATCATAATGTAAATATACTTAAGATTTTCTATTAAGAGAAACAAAAATGAAAAATTAACAAATTCAAAAATTTTATTGAACTCATCAATATTATAAAATACAGTAAAGATTTTTTAAAAAAAATCATTGCAAGAAATTCTGTAAAAGAAAAACGTCTAATATTACGCTGAAATTGAATAATATATATCGATCCGGTTAATGTTAACGATGACATCGTTTACTTTTGAAAATTGAAAGATGATTCAAATTGTTACTCGAGTAAAGTACTCCTTTATGAATAAAGCTTATTATTCGATACTTAGACTTTTTTCTAAAGAATTTTATTTATAAATAGCTTTCAGAAAAAAACTGTTCCGATTAGTCAGTATTAAATGTAAGCGTAGAATAATACAAGGTTTATACGATATTTTTTCATTGTTTCTTTAAAACGTTGATACAAAAAGATTTTATACCCAATAACTTATACTTCGAAAATATATCGATTTTGTTAAACATAACTATATTAGATTATCAACGTTTTTCTAATTTAATCGAAATTTAACTTATATATTGAAAAAAGTCATTAATTATTTTAGTTAAACGAGTTAAATGTTTTGTTAAATTACCTACAATAACAATATTAAAGAGGGTATGGAAAAAACTCAACTGCACCATTAACGGAGAGAAATATCTTAATGATAATGTCGTAAAGTCCCATAGAATTAGCCAATTATGAACTTTTTTTAATATTATATAATGATCTTAGCGGTAAAATAAGCATTCTTAAAGAAGAATTAATAGAAAAAGGTTTTTGGAAAAAACACAAAAATTTTATAATATTTAGAAAAATGTTTAAATTTTGGATTTACTATTTAACTTAATTTACAGGTAATTACGAGATTTTTAATTAACACAGCTTTTTAATTATGCGATGCGATTAAACTGCTGTAACGGCATTACTGCGCTGGCTTTGTTAATGGCATTGTTTCACTTGTTTCTACGGTATTAATAGTTAACTTATGTATTTACGTGTACTTCTGAGATTAACAGCGGCAGTAAAGTTGTATTAAATAATTAATCGCGTAATAATTCGTATTATAGCACAAAACATAGCACTGGATCAAAATTAATTATTTAAAATATGGGCCCATTTTTTAATTATAAGCGAAATTTAAATAATCTATATAACCAAACCGAGTGTTTTGTTATGCAAATTATATAAAATTTGAACAATAGTGTAGAAAGTAATGCAATTTTATTTAATTTAAAACATGTAAATTAGATGTCGTTTTAAATTTTCAAATTAATTAATTAATAAAAAAAGATCCCGTTTTTTAAAAATATGCGTAAGAATAAAATTTCAAATTATTATTTCAAATTAATTTTAATTTAAATAAAACAAAAAATATTATTATTATTATTATTATCGGTTTCGCAAATTGCGTAAACATCTGCCAAGTTTAGGGTAATTTTTATGATTATTCGAAATGAAAAATTTTACAAAAAGTTTTATTCTAAAAATAACTTTAATTTATTTGAATAGCATTTATAACGCGAAACATTATTTTTAATATTTGATTTAATAGCCAATAAGCATTTCAACTAATATACGATTCAAAGCGAGCAGTGCTACACAAACCAAAAAAAAAATAACTAATAGAACAAAAAACCCATAGAAATAAACTGTAATTTTAAGGCTAAACTTTTAATAAATAAAAAGAAGAGAAAATAATAATTCGACGCCGAAGTCTGTTTCAGAGTTAACACACACACAAAGAATACTATAGAAAACGGGGCCGAAAAACAAAGAAAAATTGCGTTGAGTTAGCATAAAGCTTAAGTTAATGGTTTTTGGGCGCTCGAATTTTCAATGATAACTACATAGTGTTTTGCAACACTAAAAACCAAACAACATTATGATAACTGCATACTGTAAACGTGCTAATGGTTTTAACAGTATTACCGCCGCGCATCAGAAGAAGATATTAGCAGAAATAATAGAAAAATCGATGCGAACGCGAACGCCAAATACGAAAGTTTTTCGTCAGAAAAGTTTTTTTTTCTATCTTTCTCTCTCTCTTTCCAATTTTTATACGTTTGCCTTTTTCGAGACAAAAGAATTTAATAATACGGTCAAACCTAAAACATAAGGCAGAAAGAAAAATAATCCGGAAATACCGGAGTGCTTCAGAAATGAATTATAAGATTTTTTTTTCGTTCCCATTAATCCTATATAGCGTACGCGCGCACACACATACTATCCGCTAAACTTAACTCTCAGTCACACACGAACTTCCCTGTATATCGAATGCTGTAAATTTTGGTCAATTAGACCATTTTGTATTCAACAATGTTTTCAGGAAAATAGTCAATTGCAAGTTACGACACGGGAATACCAATTGCAGTGAAACCCATATTACTGGGCGAAAATGTAGTTCATATTATGCGCCAGTTGTATATATTCTTCTTTATTATACAGACAAAATGGTTTTCTGTTCACTTAATTCGATTTTTGTCTGGCGACTGATACACGAAACAGTGCGCTTAACTAGAGAATCGTGAATTCTGTGGTTTCTAGAGCTAAATATAATATCGATTTTTTGAGAAGGATTAGAACTGTTTGTCTACCAAAGATGTCACTACAGATGCATTTCTCACTCACTCACACAATCACTGACTCACTCACCCTTTCTCTCTATACTTTCTTATACCGTATTGTTTTAAGTTATTATAGAATTTATGCAAATAATTAGTTTTAATTTGGATTACTTAACAAAAATAATCCAAAAATATTATTTATATTTAACTAGATATAAGAATTATACAATTGATATAGAGTTCATTTTCTAATCACAATTAACTAATCGGTTATATTAAAACGTTAATTAAATTCAAAAATTATTGTAATACTTCATTATCATCCAAAAACAATTTTACTTTTAGCACATAACCACTGCGAATATACGGACAGACGGACATATTCAAAGAAGAAAGTGAGCTAAAAATTGTGTCATTAAAATGGCTAATAAATGTAGGAAAACAGATTTCTTTGTTACCCAACAGTAAACTATTCAACACATTCCTTAGCGGTGATAATAAATATTTAAATTTAACAAAAACTTAGCTGCAAAAAAATCGATGCATTAAAGTTCACTTCAAGTCATTTTATTCATTGAGAAAAGATCTCTCATTCATATTACAGTATATGTGATGGGCTGAGAGTATCATTACAAACAAACAGAATCGCGAGAATGTGTGATATACTGCTGTGTACGTTATTTTCGGTCAAATGCTAATCTTTTAAAAGCAAAATCATCTTTTAAAGCGAAATTCTGGTTTTATTCTTACTTTATTTCCAGTTGCGACCGAAAAAAGGAGGAAAAATGGTATAAGAAAAGAGTTTTGCTTCAACTCGTTCTTCTTTATGCTCGTAATCATAAAAATATAAACATAGAATATTCAGGAAAAGCGATACGAATGCGATTCTTATACATATACGAAAGTCAATGGGTTTCAATGCATAACAAATGGCAGCGAATAAAAAAAAGACATCCAAAGAAAAGAGAAACGATTTGGTATGGAAGTTACGCATCAATTTCATAACAAAATTTTCTTTCGTATAATTAAGTCCATTGAAACGAGTAGTGAACTAACTTCTAAGCGCATACATCCATACACACAATATGCTATAACAGCGTAGGCGTAAATATGAATTAATAATAAATCACGTTATTATTATGTTAAGTAAAAAAACTTTGCGCAATCAGTTTTTATGATATTTTAAATTAATAATATAAAAACTTAATTGAATGTAATTTTATAGCATAATTGAATTTTTCGATTTAAAAATAAGATTGCAATTGAAAATTTATAGAAACAAATTTAGAGCAAAAGTCAAAATAAAATCATGGAAAAAATAGTTGGAAATTGGATATGATTTGAATGGTAACTTTAGTAGCGATGTGTGTGAGTATGTTTATGCCGCTTAAATGGTCACCACTTTGCAAGAAAGAGGCATTTCAGAGGCAAAACTCACACACAATGATAACGATGCTCTACGTGCGTATATGTGTATGCGTTTGTTAAATAGAAAAAAAGAGGAAACAAAGCAAAAGGAAAAGAGACGCGAAAAAACATGGAAATAACACAAGTGGTGAAAAAATTGTGTGCAGCAGAACAGCGAGAAATACTCGAGAGATGGAAAATAGAGACTCCGTTTCTCTTACCATAACGTCAATCAAAAAAATAGGCGACAAAAACACACACATGAGAGAGAGAGAGAGAGAGAGAGAGAGAGAGAGAAGCTTTGGAAAGAAGATAATACTAAATACAATTTCAAAAGCTTTGGGATATGTCAAAGGAGAAGAAAATAGACAAAACTACATGTCTGGTAACTTGTACTGAGAAAAAATACAGAAGGAAATAGGATTTTTACGCATTTATTTCGTTTCAGTTTTTTTATAATTCTTTCTCCCTTACGATGAAGACGGAAATAAATTTCTGGGAATAAAAAAAAGTAGAAACGGAAAGTAATTATTAGGCGGTTAGCAAAGTATTAGAACAGTTTTCGTAAAACAAATCTAAAATTAATTAAAACACAAAATCTTTTTGAATATTGGTTAAGACTGTTACGGCAAATGTGAAATACGCTTTAAGATTGCAATTTCCGGTATTATATCGGTCAACATTTATTTATGTTAATTATTATCAGTTTTATCACGTGATTACAAGTGAAAGCTATAACCAATTTTCGAAAAGAGCCACTAAATGGCTAAAAGTCTGGGTATAATCAATCATATGAGGCTTATAATCAATTTTATTTTGCAAGACGTATCCGTAGAAGAGAGACCGAGAATGAAAGAAGCAGTAAAAGAGCCAAAAGCTATGTTAAAACTATATCCGAATTACTAATAGTATCTCATATTGTGTTTATACGTAATGGAAAGGCAAACGTAGTATCGCTCGTACGAACGACGGAGTGAGCGGCAAAGCCGCCCATCACTAAGATAGACATCATAATGAACAAATGGCCAACACATTTGTCAATTGGTGGTGCACTGCAACATTAAGTTTTGTGTAACTTATTATAGCAGCAAAAATACGTACACACACAGCACATCACAGCGCACCTAAACTATCGGTTATTTACTGTGTGAAGAATACGTCGAAGCGCACGATATTTATATATATATATCTCACACAACACTAAAACGCACACATCATAGATATGCACAAACATATTTTGCAACACACGCACGCACTCACGCCATATCATTACCACAGAAAGTGTTTCATCGGGTCTTCATTTGTTATTCAAATCTATACTCACTCGATAAGTAAGATGTCATTGTCTTATTAGAATATATATTACGCCAACAGATAAATATAGTCTAGATTTTTTTTATTCCCCGCATATTCAGTACTATTTTAATATTCACTGTGTTTTAGTTTTCATTCTGCAACGCATATAACATGAATTCATATTTTCCCCGTAACATTATAAATATGCAAAAAAACTTTTAAGAGTAAGTTATTAGTCTAGAAATATACCTGAAAATAATAAGTAGTAGCGAATGTTCGCTCTAATGTAATGGAAAATTATACGTTTCGAATGTAGAATACTATTCGCTCGATTTTATTTTGGTAAAATTAATAGCGAAGATTTAAATATTAAGTTATGCTAATTTATGATTTAAAAGTGAAAGAAACATTATTTTATTGATTTTTTTCGAAACTAAATTTTTCCAAAAATTGTATCAAAAAGTTACTTATTTATTAAATTCATTTGCATTTAGTTTTAAAAAACTTTCATTGAAAACATAAATAATTAGAGATTAAATCAAATTTGTATATTATTAGAGTCAAAATAATAGCATTTATAGCATACAAAAATAGCGCTATAGTGCATTAATAATGCATTAATAAATGACCAAAAATAGCATTTATATTTTTTTAAAATTACTTAAATATTAAAGTATAATGTCCTTTTCTTTATATTAATATTTTTCTAAATCTCTCTTAATTTATTTATAATGAAATATAAAAATTTTATGAAAAATGTCATTAGAAGTAAATTTTTGGTGATTGGGTACAAAAAACTAATCAGATTAAAGAGACAATTTCTCTATTTCGGGGAAAATAGCATTTATAGCTTTTACACCATTTATTATTAAAAATAGCAAATAATAGCATTAATAAATGGAGCTAAACGACGCCAAACTATGTGATTCGTGCATATATAACAATTATCACTTTATATAAAAAACAAAATTTGTCTGTCTGTTTGTCTGTTTGTGAAGACCTTTATAGGCGCCTCCCCTGGGGGTTTCACCCCCTCGACACCTATATCAATGGATTCAGCTCGAAAAGAGGAGTGCACATCCGGAGGTTTCAAGGTGGTGGGACCCCTCCGAAAAAAATGGGGGTGGAAAAACTGATTCAATAGCACTATATTCGACCCTCCCGATAGTTCTCCCCCCCCACGAAACCTATATCAATGCATTTAGGTCAAAGAGAGGAGGTCAAATAGGGGGTCTCGGAAGGGGGGTCGGCACCCCCTCATTCAGGAGGGGTCCAAAAAATTTTAGAATGACCCTTCAACTCCTATATCATTCGACTCTATTGAATAAGCTGAGTAAAATGAAGGGTCACTCGAGTGGGTGGGCACACCATCATACAGGAGGGGTCCAAAAAAATGTTAAAAATACCCATCAATACCTATATTGTTCGACACAGCTGAAAGTTCTGAGTTAAATAAGGGGCCACTCGAAGAGATAGGCGCTCCCTTATAAAGGAGGTGTCCATAAAAATGTTAAAATACTCTTTAACACCTATATTATTCGAGTCATAGATACAGTGATTTATACAGTCATCTACAAAGTCATATACAGTCATACACACAGTCATACACAGTCACACACACACTCATAAGCAGGTTGAGTCCGACACCGGCCTGTGGAGTCCGGTTTGGGAGGGTGGATTCCCACATGGGCGTTGGGAATCCGACATGGGCGGGGAAATCCGACAATGGCGGGGTTAATCCGACATGGGCGGGGGAATCCGAATAGGACGGGGGAACACGACAAGGGCGGGGTTAATCCGACATGGGCGGGGGGAAACCGACATGAGCGGGTGGAGTCCATTTAAAAAAACGTGAGCAATATTTGCCCACCGAAGGTGGGCTTTTTTTCTAGTATTTATATAAATTATGAATGTATAAAATTTCCATGAGTGGTTGCCATGTGACCCACAGGGGAGGAGCCTATAAAGGTCTTCACAGACAACAGACAAATTTTGTTATTTATATATTCTGATATAAAGGTTAATAATATAAGTTGCTAATGAAAATTATGAATTAATCCAATTGATCCAATAAATTATCCGAACTACATGCCCTGCATCCATACATCCATACGCATTTACGCTCAGCTGTACACATGCGTCATTTTGTAAACACTTTCGATACTTCAATATAACCACTTTATATAATGT
>JAQIXJ010000628.1:0-29910 GCA_034700185.1 Phthiracarus laevigatus
TAGTATTAACTTCCATAGGGAAGCGGCCCCATTTTTTGATTTGATTGAGAATTTTTTCTAAAATAGAGGACATTTTTTTAAGCATTTTGGCTGAAAACGAATTTTCAAAAGTTCAACAGGGAGCGCTCAAAAATTAAAAAACGTTTTAACTTAAATTATTAATTTCTCCTAAACAACTTAAGATATCATGACTGTAATAACATCAAAATTTAGATAAAAAAAGGTAGATTTAGAAAATATTTTTTATAATTTTTTTGAAAATTTTTTTTGATTTATTTTTGGGTTTCAAAAACTTTAAAAAAATATTAGACTGTGTTCCGGGATTTGGGTACGGCATAAATAGGGGTAAATCTTGTAGCCCTTAAAGAGTAGATATTTATTAAAGTAACGATTATACCATTATTGTGACCTATAAATCACTACTTCGAAAAAATTATTTTTTATATTGCCAGACATTAAAAATCTTTCAAATTTTGTTAAGAATAAATATTTACCAGAAAGTGAATTCCTTGAGGTCGCCTCGGGCACAAACCTGTCGGGGTGGGGCGGGTAGGGTTCCGAAAATATTATCGATTTACTAATCTATTATAAAATAATTTTTATAACAACGACTTTTAGCTTCGAGTTTCTAAATAAATTTGAAGTAATTTCATTTTGTTATTATAAAAGAATTTCTAAAATTATAATAAAAAAGGAAAAACATGAAATGTTTTGAAATGACAAAATGACACTTTGTTCAGTCGAATTCTGTTAATCTTTAGATAATGAGGTTCCTTATATATTAAAACCTGGCGCAGAGTTTCTTAAATCACGACATAATAAGCCCTGCTATGTGTTGGTAAAAAATTTGAAAACTAAAACTTGAAATAAATTTTTTTCTATAAAAAATGAACTAAAGGGTGTAATATGCGAGAGTATTACGTAAACAATATATTAGAAACATATATTAATTAAGTTCATAGTTATGCAATAATTTTGAATACGTAAGCAGTTTATGCTTTCTTTTTGGCATATTTATGCTGAAGCATTTCGGGCAAACCAGTAACCCATACGCAGCCAATGTACGAAATCCAATCTAATACTCTAGTTGGCCACAAATACTCAAACATCCACACTCTTAGTCTCTCCACAGGTCCTAACACGCGATAATATGGCGATACGGAACTGTGTGTTACGGCCGCGTACATCGTGTCCACCACATTGTTAATGCCAGGTCGCGCAGTGTGCAGCGCTTTTTCGAGAAGTGCTTGATAGCCGTGAAAATAGTGGTCGCCATAGACTTGGCGTATGTCTTCTGGCGTTTGTTGCCACGCTTTTTGCAGCGCACTCTGATGTGCTCGATCGTTAACTAAATTTGTTCTTTTAAAAAATATTGTTGGTATTAGTTATATTTTTTAAGAAATAAAATCTGAACAAATATTACGCAATAAAATTTTCTCGCTCGATATCTCGTCTCGGTCTTAATTTTAATTAAATTGACAAATACTTGTTGTCACTATTAAGCCTATGCAATCCCATTGTCGTTGAATCCGAAATCTTTTATTATCAATAATTAATGAACTCGAAAAACTAAAAGAGTTTGTAAACCCTATGTTTTAGTTTTCTTTTTCTAAACAAGCGTAAGAGTAAAGAAGAAAACAATGCATGTTTTCCCAATCGATACCTTTCACTGACTAAATAAAACTAATTGACTCTTTACTATTTCATGATATCTATTTTTCTTTGTTATTTTCATGTACTGTGCAACTTATTCTGAACACTCCTATTCGGTGTAATCTCTCCTTTCAATACATCCTTTCGTTAATTCCTATTTCGCCTTACATTATACTCGTTTTAGCTCAACAACACCAAAAAAAAGTTTCATTTTTTGTTCATTACCTGAATAGATGTGGCTCAATACAAATGACATCAATGCCCCACTTTTTCATTTCGCGTCTCAAGCCATCAGAGAACGAAATGACCGCACACTTGGACATGCAGTAACCAACCATACCAGGTATAGAGAAACGACCGGCAAGACTGGCCATATTAATAACCCGACCCTTTGACGGCCGGAGCAGTGGCAGGAATGACTTCGTGACGCGCACCAGACCTAAACAATTCACGTCCATTTGCGATATAAACGACGACATATCGCCAAATTCGATCTCAGTAGACGCTAGTATGCCAGCGTTATTGATTACCGACCATAGCGTCAATCCTGTTAATATTAATTGATTACTGCACTTTCAGTCGCAGTTTTTCCCTCGAAAAAGATATGCTCACTCTTGACTGTTAATGATTTTTCCACTAATATCCGCGCCGCTGAAACGGATTCATCATCGGTGACATCCACGTTGATTATAGTTAGCGAACTTTCCGGTAACTCTTGCTTCAAGCCATTGGCACCGCTGCCGTTGGCAAATAAGCATCCGGCGTAAACGTGATAACCGGCTTTAGCTAAACGTCGCGCTAATAAATTACCGAATCCAGTGTCGCAGCCTAATTAATCAATCAGCGTTTGCGTTCAATTATTGTTTGAAAAAATTGATTTTTTAAATAATATGCGCATAAATATAAGATGTAACGGAAGAGAAAAAAAGGTATGCTTAAATAACAGACTGTTTATTACCGCACATCGTTTTTACGTTCGATATAACAGTATGATAACGACTATATCAACAACTAACATCACTTTTATCTTTCTGCAGTGGCAATTGGCATAAATTTTTAATCATCTTTTATTTTCTGTTTTTCGTATGCGCTACGAAACGCACATTTTTGTAACACACTCAAACACACAGTCGTTCACACATTTTTGTAATTTTTTTGTTTGTTATTTTCTTTATACTGTTGAATGTTTCAAGTTTTATTCATTTTATTCTTTTTATTATTTCTCTATTTTCCCCAGTCGTTTCAATTATTCAAACTAAATTAATATGTTTTTTCGAAAGAAAATTTTTTTTCTATCCGTTAAAGTTTTACTTCGAAAACATTTACGAAAAAACATTAATAATTTATTATTTTATTTTTCACTGTAAAACGTAAAAATGTTAGGTAACACGTGTGTGTATGTCTGTTTGTGTCAAAGCAAATCGTATTCGTTTTTTTTGTGAAAGTGCTTTCATATTAGTTTACAATCAGTAAAACAAGAAATTTTGTATATTCGTCTTCAAAGACATTAAAAGAAAAAAAACGTCGACCTAAAAGTTGTTATAAGATTATACAAGGCTATAAAAGATGTCACTCAATAGTTTTAGTTTGTTTTAGTACTCTTTATATTAAATGTTATTATAAAATTTTGAATTGTGATTTGATTCAATACTTTCGTCTATAAACTATTTTCATTGGTCATCAAAAATTATTCTGAAGCTTAAGAAGCATTAAATCGGCAAAAACATTAATATTTATATTCGTCAGTAAAAAAATCAATTCATTGTTTTATAAAATAGCATTTTCTTTTAATTTAATTGAATAAATTTATACTTAACTTTAATAAACTAATTTATTTATGAAATGCGAATGAATTATTTACCGGTAATAAAAACCGCTTTGCCATTCGAACTGATTTCACTCTTCGGAATCCATTTAAATCGCCATACAAACTGTGTTATTTGCCACGATATGTAAGCAAAGAATAAAGACGATATCACATTCGAAACCAACTTTGACAATGACAGTAAGACATAGTTCAATATCAGATAATTAAAGCATAGAATCGACAAAAATATTGCGTAAAATAGCATTATCGTTATGGGGAAAAAGTTAAATTAAATTAATTATAAAGTTTACATGATTTTTTTTTGCAAACCACTCGGCAAAATTTAGACCATACAATGAAACGAAAATAAATTTTCTGAAAAGCTATCGCATGGGTTCAACGAATCGCTTTGGACGTGATCTCATTTTAGAATAAACCTCTACTGTTCAGTACAATGCCATGGATTTTGACCCAAATCCCTACTCTAACTGAGAAAAAAATCACGTTATTCAAGCTTTCGCTTCTATTTTCTGTAACTTATTAATATCTTGCAATTTATTTTTTTCAGCTTAACGACAACTAGATAGAGATAGAACGTGTTAATATAAAGAGTTTGGTGCATTTTGTATTCTGCCAGAACTCATCGATTATGTATATTCAAAGAAAAAATAACAAAGTGGCGCATGAATTAGGGATTTTATAACAACGCATTCGACGTGTGTTGCGCTATATTTTATATTAGAATAGAGTTTATAAATTTATTTTTAATGATCTTCAGGCGTGTCATTTTAACCATAAAGTTATATGGAAAGTTTTTTTTTGCTGTTTACTGAAAACTTGAGATAAACAAATGGTGGCATTTTTAAGCTGTACATTGATATTATGTCTGCGAATAACTTAGACTGAATGTTACGTAAAATGTATAAAAATTGAGTAATAAAAATAAAATTATGAAAACTCAATAATACGTTAACTAAATTAGATGGCGAGGAAACGTTTATGCATAGAAAAGAGGCATAATTAAGTAATTCGAACTTTTCGTTTACTTGTTAACTTAACTACAATTAAAAAGCATATTAGACAAATGGCTGAGCATTTTATCCTAAATTAATGTAATTAAATAAATGCGTTTCGATTATATTGTTACAAGCTTTGAAGAATTTAATGTACAGAGTTGGAGTTGGATAGAAACTACAGAGTATTACTTCCAACTTTAAAGTAATAATTAAAATTTTTCTGCTTTTTTAATTCAGTGCATTCCATATAATAGCAAACTTACGGAAAACTGAATATCTTGTAAATCATTACAAGGGATTTATAACTTATTAATAATAAATTATATTTAAAAAGGAAATTTTTAACTCTCACATTACAAGGAAAGTTTGACCCACAAGTACACACTTTTTATAGTTCGGATAATACTTTTAACAATGATTGAAGTAGTTTATTCTTGATCTGGTATTTTAAAAATTTTTTATGGAGAAATGTTTCAATGTTTATTCGATTAATTCCAATATCTGTACCATATCTGGTTATAAGTACTATTTTAACGACAAAATAGTCAGTAAAAGCTCGAATTAAATCCACCCTAATCTTTAATCTATTTTTATATCCAATTAAATATTATACTGGTTAACACAATAAACTGCAAGCAAACACATACCGTACGATATATGCAGTACCGAAAACAACTACCATTAGCAGCTACTACTATGGTTTACACAAATGTTTGCGTAAGCATTTGCGAGCAACAATTCCAAAATTCCAAGTATTACAAAAGACAAAGATCATAAACAGTCTTTTCCATTGTAACGACACGTTTTTGCAAGCCATATTTAGCTAAATAAAGTGAATTTTATTGTACGGCACATATTACGGCATTGTTCCATCTTATATTTTGGGGCCTATAATAATACGTTGTACAGTAAAACTATTATTTTTGTCCAAATTCTAGTAGATATTGATAGTTAACGCCGTAGAGTAGAAATAAGTAGTCTTATATTTGCAAAGCTTAAGCTTGTAATTACAAATAAATTCAACGCAGAATTATTCAGCACTGATGTCAAGCGAATTGTCTATTCATTGTGCCGTAAATTTGCTATGAATGTTGGTTTTTTTGTATTGTTTTATTTTGCAATTCACAGGTGACCATAGATGAGTCAATGCTAATTATGTGATATATCAAATTAATTATGATTAAAAGTCGTTTATACATAAAGTCGCTTATTTTCTCTTTCATTTTGTCAGAAACTTATTAAGCAAACTAATATGTATTTAAAGCTTTATTTAATGAACAACACATCACTAATTATGCAAATTTACAGGAACTAAATCTTTTTCGGAGAATACAATTACTTGCTGACAGATTTATGAATTTTCTAATTTTTTTTTATAAATAAAGGCAGCTTACAGAAACTTTATAGCTTTCGATTAATTAATTAATTTGAAAAAGGTTTTAATTAAGCCGAATTTTTCTTAGTGAAAAATTATGAGATCAAAGTTTTTATTTTGCTTACTGGACAGTATATCGTAATTCCAATTTGAATAGTGGATAATATTCTGTGATTACACTCAATCACATCTTCAGATCCAATATATTTATAAAATTGTGTGCACTCGAAACTTATATTAACGATAGAATGAAAAACTTTACACAAAAATTTTTTAATGTTTGTGCGATGCGGGAATTGTTTATATTTATATAAATGTTTAACTCTTGATATTTAATATTTGGATAGACTTTAAAGCATATTCATATTAATTTCATTAAATATATCCATGATAACTGTCAATATAAATTATTTAACAAAAACTTTTTAAGACAGTTTGATTTTATTTAAATTATTGTAGCTTTCGGAGAGCACTCTCTCCATCATCAGAAATTTCAATACTGATTTCACATACATTGGCAGAAGCTATTCAAATATTATATTTAACAGAACATTGATATTTTGATAGAGTTTAATGATTCAAACAAAACTCTGTAATTCAATATTAATAATTACAAAACTTTTAATTGTTGTTAAATCAATATACAGTAAATCCTAAAAAATAAATTTAAATCCTACTTGAAACGTTTTATGACAAAATGCTTAAGGTATTTATGTAATTAATACAGTAATCATGAATCTGTACCAAAAAATGATCATCTATAGAAGCAAACCAAACAGCCAACTGCTGGTGTAACCAGCGATGAATTTTATACTAAAATATCGATCATATCAACAAACTACTAAATATTTAAATTAAAACATTATTTAAATGGAACTAATATGCATTTGAAAGTTAAACTCGATTAAGATAATATTGGTGCGAGTGTCCATTATCGTCAACATACCCACATTATGATCGCATAAAATTACTGTCACATATTTGGCTTATTTAAATCACATTATTCCAAAATTCCACGTTTTTGGTTACGGAATGCTCAATTAAATTTTTCATAAATAATTCATTGTGCACTACTGTATTTGACTAGAGTCGCATTACTTAAGAAGTATAGCAATTTGCCGCTTGTTTCTCTATATTCTTAGAACATAAGAGCATTAATAACAACGAATCTAATCTAAACCGATTTTTTTCGATAAATAATTTATAGCATTAATAGAGAAATACTTATAAATAAAATATTATGGTTCGCGTTGTTTACGATCTCGTGCACACAATCATTTTGATTTTGCTGCGCTAACTGTGAGATAGAGATATAATACTGTTATTTAGTATTATTTTTTGATGCCCTGTAATAATATGTCTGTTTTGAGATCATTATATGTTTTTTACATTAATAGCGAATGACGTGATTGGCATTTAAGCGCCCATAATAGTTCCAATTTAATGGCTGGCATGACTTTCATCGAGTATGTCCTATAGAAACATAGATTTCCGAGAAATTTTGCTTACAACTAATTGCTTTTAAGAAATTTATTTGGTGGAAAAACTTTTTCTTCTCGTATAACGCTTCGATCGAGTCATTAAAATTTTTGTTGTTGTCTCGCCTTCAAAAAACTGAAAAACGAAAAAATTTAATGAATATTAAAGAGAAGCAGAACAGACACCGCTTTTGCTGCTATTGCATTCACTAATCATATTAACTTACGAGTTAGCTTCTCCAACGATATAAGCCTAGAATGCATCTTTTTTACTCAATTTTAATGCAAATAAGTGAACTCATTTTGAAGCGCATTATATATTGTTATTTTTGAAAAAATAAATTAGTTGTAAAAATTAATGACACTTTGGTAAAACTTATTTTTTAGCAAGTCCGAAAAATAGTGGACCCGTTTCGAAGTCCTAAATATGGATAAATAAACGGTACAGTCATAATATCTGACTTTGTTAAGTTAGTTTCAGTTAGTATTCGTCCCATTATTTTATATTATTTTTATAGTACTCTGTTAAAAGTTCTACAGTGTATAAAACGACATATGCCACAGTACACCGTGTTCTATAATATACTATCGACAATAGCGGTAGATGCCACTGGAATCATGACCATATCACTATATTATCGTTGATTAGTGGCCTATGACACTTCAATGTTCAATCAAGTTTTGTCATTTTAAGCTGAATGTTCTCATTTTGACCATATTTTTGCATAATTTCACCCTGAAATCCTAAAAACAGCAAATTAGAGGCATAGCTACTAAATTATTCACCAAATTTTTGCCCATTTTAAGCATAAAAATCCCTTTATTTGCATAAGATATAGGTTATAATATCTTAATTAATAGATGAAATCGGTAAAATGCATAATTAGTATAAAGTTCCTTAGTTAGTATAAGTGCACAGACAGACTGACGGACAGAGAGAATAGTCAAATCCATATATCTGACAAATTTGGAGTCAGATAAAAAAATGGTACTTCATCTCAAAAATTTACAATAATTATTCACAATTTTTTACGCGAATCGCAGTATTTGTCTATATCAAATTTCATCTACTTTATTGTATTAAAGTTTGATGTTCTCATTATGCGTTTGGAAGTACCATATTTGCATGAAAGTACTTTTATAGCCAATTTGCCTTAATATCGCATTTTTTGATGGTACATGTAAATCATTTTAACAGTTTGCATGTTTATTTTAACGGTAACCATAGTTTAATATTTTTACTCAATTTCATTACTTTAGCTTTCTGAGTCTCAAAACCAAAAATTATATGTTTTATCAAAATATGGTATTCATTTAAATAACTTAAAATCTATGGCTTATTTTCAATAAAAACTATTTATTTTCTTAAACCTGATAAAATAATAACAAATGTTGAAATAAAGCGAAAACAAACATTTCTATTATCTACTTGTATTCTTATAACCCGTATTCAATAAATTAGATGAACTAAATAAATAATTTCGGCCAAAACACGTATAACAAACGTTAAATAAAATTGTTTTTGTGCTAATAAATATCTATATAAATAATTAATTTCGATTTTGATAGTTACGCGTACTTATTATTTCGTTGATTCTCTCGCGCAACGAAATATTAGATTACCCTTTTGGTTTGTGCGCTGCGTTGCCTCTAAACACTAACGAATGAGTTTTTCGCCTTAGTTTCCGCTCCCTTATCATCTTATTGCCAGAGACCGCTAACAATGTGTAATACTTTTTATATTGGACAGCGCGCATCAGAATAGTTGAATTAGTATTTGACATTGTGCTTACGAGAGAAATTGTGGTGCGGTTTTATTAGTTTTATGTATTGCCACCAAATTAACGCAGACTTTCGTACTTTCGTATGAAAAAACTTTCGTTCTTATATCACTTAATGCTGACGAAGACATAGCTAGGAATCGGCTGGAGGGCAATCAATTTTTCCAATCAAATGTCTGCTTTATTTCAATAGTTTGTCCGTCCTATGAAAACGCTTATAAAAATTGTTTTGGTTGTGTGCGCTGAAATAAATTGTATCTTTTTGTTCATTAACTGTTGATCGAAAAATGAATCTTAGACTATTTGATTCAATGACATTTTAGCTTATTCTATAAAATTGGGAGATATTTTTTGGCATGATTTTAATTTTAAATTATGAATTTAATATCGAGTTTAATTATTCATTGACTCAATAAATTTCAGCGGAAAATTCATAATACCAAGTAATTAGAAACGGTTGATTAAAGGCATTAATTAGTAATTTTAATGCCTAGATCTATGATGTATCCGTATCAGTGATAAGGGTTTTAGAAAACATTTTTTCGAAGGAATAAAACATAAACTAATATTTAACTTACACAAAAAACATACATAGTCTAGTGCATGTATAGGTTATCTACTGCAAAATATCTACACAGATTTTACTAGATTGAAATCTTTCTTTTGCGCAACATTTTACTGTTGACATCGTTCCGATTTGAGTTTGTTTCGCAACCTATTTCATTGATGACAATTCAAAATAACGAGCTATTTTAATTTAATCAAACTAATATAAAAATAAGATTACTAGAAATTCTTAAACTTTCAAAACAAAATAATGAGTTTTATATGTGCCGAACAACAATAGCGTAAGCAAATAAAAAAGACATTTACTAATGAAAGAAAGGAAAGCTTAAGTTTTGACATTTTGTAGTATAATCATATTACACCTCACAATTCCCACCTTAACTTTCGAAACAATACTCTATTCTCTTTTCTAGCAATTATGTTGAGAACGCAGGAAACAAGATTAAGCGGCATAAAAGGTTAGATCAATGAGTTTTACGTGACTACTGCAGCGAGCGTATCGAAAACACTGTTTTCATGCTCAACAGTGGACTGAAACTTTCGCTGTGATAAATATCTTATATAGCTTCGCTTAATTTAGATAAAGTGTGGCCATTTAATTTTTTCCGATTTTTCTTTGGTGATATTTTGTGCATTTCGATATTAGTTTATAATTTTTTTTGTTCATACTGAAAATTTTGGCCAAAAGTGAGAAATAAACTAACAGTAAAGTTAAGTGTATAATACTGGAAAAAAAATGAATTTTCTTATGAATTTTGAAATCAATTTTTCAAGCTTCTAAATATCAGATTACTGTGTGCAAAAATTTTAGTTTAGATAAATCCGTGAATTATTAAAAATAGCATAAAAGCATAATTATCCGTAATTAAAATATCTATTGTTCCCAAACAAAAGTTTAAATTGAATTAAAACGTATTAGTTAAGATGTAATTAGTTAAATCAATAAATCATAACTGGACCGACTCGTAAAAGTGTTCATTAAGACAACTAATTGAATAACACCCACACTAAAACAAATACATTAGTAAAGCATAAAACTATAATACATTAACTGTCTAAAAATAAAAAAAATTGATCGCACAACCGAACAAGCAGAGCAAAATAATTCGTAAATAAAGCCCGAAATTTCCTTATGATGTAATTTGATTATTTGCGGGAAAAGGGTAAAGATATCAAATAATGCATAATATTCTTGGAATAACAACAAGTACCCGACATATTAGTGTTTGCGTTTGCAAATAATAACTCTTCATTAAATTATTGTTTAATTGCTAATTACAAAGTAATTTGGGTTATACTTTCATTAATATGAAAACAGAATATCATGGTATAATATTTTGACAGCAGATATGCTGCAAAATAAAAGCACTTATAATAAGGCTTCCAACAAGAAAAATTTTCTCAAATATTATGAATTGAATTTACACAAATTAATTTATATTTGAGGAAAATTTTTGAGTACAAAAATTTAAAGTATTTTTTCCATTAAAAGTTTTTCCTTTAAGATCTTTTGGCTTAAATATACATATTTGAATAAAATTTTATTAAACTATAGCTTGAGTTTCTTCCCAATTATTCAAAATCACAGGTATCAGTTACACTTGCTTATTCAATCGTGTTGTTTTGCATAAATAGTGGGTTAGGCTGTAGTAGTCTTTTATGTTTCCTATTTTAGAATAATATTCTGTATGAATCAATGGCAATATTCGAACGTTGTCTCATGAGCAAGAATTTGGCATAGAAATCTATTCTTTCATGTCGATGTATTACAATACTTCGAGCTCAGGTCCGGATTCTGTGGAACTTTTTTTCTAACTTGGGTTTAGGATCTCGTTTTTATATAAATTCAAATGTTTGTACAGCTGATGAGATTCCATAAAACTAAAGCGGTTGTTGTTTGTTAGTCGTTAGACAGATTCAACAAACAAGGGGTCAAATTTAGTGCTAAACAAAAAACATTCGTTAAATACTACTTTTAAAACTATTCTTATCAAAAATTCTAGATTTATTTTTTATAGACAATAATCCTTCGATCAAATAAGATCTTAAAAATATATCTTTTTAAAGTCTTCACTTTTTACGCTTCACAAAATTGTATCATTTGCTATTTTTAGTTCATTTTGAATGTACTTAATGGTTTGAGCAGGTCTTCCTATCATTCTATTCGTCCTTCTTAACAGTGGTATTCATCAAGTGTTAAAAAACTAAGAATTTTACATAAGTGCAGTATTCAGAAACCTCAAAGTGAGTCTCACTATAAATGTATCTTTGTTGTATCATTTCATAAATTCGAGTTATATAAACTTACCCAAAATTTTATTTTTGCAACACCATTTATTAATTTATTGTCATTAATTTACGTAACGGGACATATGGTTCTTTATATTTTTTTTGGGTTCGACTTATGGCAAAGAGTTTATCGAAAATCGTCTCAGTTCTCAGGCCAAAATTTTTTACTTTAATATTTATAATTCCTTTTTTGAATACATTGCAACTAAACAAATCAAATGTACTAATGATAGCATTCATAGTATAAAATAAAAATTTTATTGTAATGCAGTAAGTTTAGGAAATGTCTAATATGTGGGCATAAAGATTTTTGTATTGAGGCACGAGTCCGATGTTCAGTTAATGAACATTTCCGACATCCAAACTTAGTAATAACATCCAAACATTTAATAAAATAAAATAAAAGATTTTTATTATTTATTATGCTATTAAATAAATAATCTCAAATAAATCCAGTAATAATGATTTATTTATTTTTATTTTTTATTTTAACTTTAATTACATTGTTCACAGACATTATCATATATCTTATATAAAACCACAATAAATTTTTAAAAATAGATTTTAATTATAATATTAATAGAAATTTATTTTAATGTTTTGCACTTAACATTATTCTAATCTGTTTGACACATAAATTGATTGTAAATATATTTTTTATGATTAATAATTATATATTTTATGCTTAAATAGTTTTTTTTGATAATATACTGTACACGATTATTCCATATGTGATGATATGTAATATATATATATTTACGAACGTTTTTGTTTCGAATTTACACTTATCATCACTACATTAAAACGCACGAAACATTTATCAAATACGAATTACTTTTAGTTTTGGCAAAATATATTTGTTAATAATTAATATCTAATCTAAGATAACATTAAAATGACTAAAATTTAATAAATTAGATGATTGACAGATGATTAAATTTGATTTCCCTCTATATTCAGATTAGGAATTATTAAAACATCTTGTTTTGGTACAATTACTCAGTTCTTAATTATTGAATTGATTTGATTTGTTTGGAATGTATATAATACTGTATATTGATATTTCTGGTAATACTTAAAAATTATGAAAATTTCTATCATCAATCGAAAGCAATTTTTGTAATTTATCTTCAAAAAACTGCTTCAAATTTAGAAATATTAATTTATGTTTAAAAGTTTCCATCCACGTATATACTATTTCTTAATATATACTAAGGATCGGATTTTCTAGTAATAATTTGGTAAATGTTCTGTAAAATCACTTAGCAAATTGGTTTCAACGGTTTCAGATAAAGTTTAAAACTCTTATTTAAAACTTGATATCTTAAGAATTACAAATATTAATTAACTGTGGCTTCGTCAGATTTTAAAAAAGACCTTCTTGGTTTTCATGATAAATATATTTCAACTAAAAAACGTATATCAATGTATAATCGTTTTTGATTAAACTAAATACACAAATATCCGATCCCTAATTATATAGTGGTGGATTATATGAAAGATTCATTCCTAATGTGCTACAGTCACTTTTTGAGATTATCGATTTTGGCAGTTTTTAGTGTGTTTTATTGATCAAAAGTTTAATTTGATTGCAAAACAATCTCAAAAGTTTATAGCTCACTATTATAAATAATGATAATAATTATTATTATAAAGAGATTTATAAAATAATTTTCATAAAAGCGACTTTAGTTTTGAGTTTCAAAAAAATTTTGATGTAATATTATTTTATTATTATAAAAGTATTTCTAAAATTAGAATAAAAAAGAAAAACTTAAAAGTCTTAAATGTCACTTTGTTCAGTCGAATTCTGTTAATCTTTAGATAATGAGTTTTCTTATAATTTCAAACGTGACGCTTAGTTTCTTAATTTACGACACAATAAGCCTGCTAAGTGTTAGTAAAAGTTGGAAAACTAAAACTTGAAATAAAATTTTTTTAAATGAACTAAAGGGTGTAATCAGTGATGCACACGCTCGACGCTCACTTTCATGACACGCTCGAGCGCTGAGCGTCACCGAGAGTCAATATAAACGAAATTTTAATTAAAAAATGTAATTTTCATGAATACCTTAAAGTGAAAAATGTTCAAAAATACAAAACATTTTTCTAAACTTTCGAATATGTCCATTCAATCAATTTTGAGTTACAATTAATTTATTATAGTGTAGCATAAATTTTTATTTAAGTTAATAGGAAAAATCTTTAAAAATATTTTTAATATACTCTCACGCTCGACCGCCAACGCTCAGCGCTCACATTTGCTAAAAATCTGACACTCGCCGCTCACGCTCAGCACCGAGCGCCATCCGCTCGAGCGTTGTGCATCACTGGATGTAATGTGTACGAGAATCATTTTAAACAATTTATTAAAACATAGTTTTAGGAAAAGTATCGAACCAAATGGTTAAATATGGTGTGAATGTGATTTGATTTTTATAATGTGGTTGTCGTTCTTAGGAAAATAGATGTAAAACAAAAACATGTAAATTCAATTCAGACATTTATAATTACTTATTAATAAACATTTTTTTGCAACTTGTTGTTTATTAATAATTAATTTATTTCTGCGCATAGAAAAATAATTTTCTGCATTATACGAACGTACGGGGTGTACTAAAATTATAACGCTTAAAATATTATAGTCATAATTAATTTTTTATTTTTTTTAACCAGAGTGTTGTGTAATATTATTATTATTGTATAATAACAGTAATAACTAACTATACATTGGTAGTATTTAAAAGTATAAAGTACTACAGACTTGTGCAGTTGAATGCGAAAAAGGAAAGCGATTACGCGATTCTTATAACTTTAATAAAGCGCTTACTTTGCGAACAACTTATTGAAAAATTATAATATTTAATTAAATAACTAGCGGTTATGATATAAACAACATTATTTTCAAAGTACGAATTATAGTGGCTTATATTCCTACTAAAGTATAATTTGAAGATTATACTCCAACAGCATGTTATTGCAATCAAATTTATTTGATCCTTTATTTTATCTTAATTTCATCGTATTTTAGCACTATTTATATGATTTTTTCGGTCTATTTTAGTCGTATTAATGAGCTTAAAGATTCTTATATAAGAGATTAACACTTTCTTTTATCAATCCTCAACAAACATTGCTAAATAAAATTGTTTAGATATTTTATTGATTATGTGCTTATTATAATAGTTAGTTTGGGAATAATTTAATTTTGCTCAATAATAACAACAATGAATTTAGTCCTAAATCACATTTGCAAACTTCTAACGAGTATAATAAATCCAGCGTTCTCTTTAGTACACATCTTTGGTTTAAACGAACACATAAAAACTTTAATAATCTATTTTATTATTAGATTATTACTTTTTTTCGTATCCTAAGTTTATTTTGTAAACTTTAATCAAATACACAACGAAAACATGTTTTAGATTAAATAGAAATAAAAATCTTTTAGAACGGAACTGAATAAGAAAAATCAACACAACAAAACTCAATCAAAATCAGGAAAAATGATACATACAGTACACACAGACATCGATAATAAGATGAACTTAAAAAACAACTCTTCAAGCTTCCGATGAAGTGACTGAACCGTATAGACATATACTAACACGAAGACTCGTCATTGGAACACTTGTTATCGCCGTCGCGTAAAGACGAATCACCAATATTACCGCTTCGGGAACCGTTCTTGCAATACCTCCATATTAGTATAGCGATAATGATTGCTACGAATGGCAACATCGCGACCACTGCCAGCCACCAGTGCGCGTCATATTCCTCGTCGTTTAAGTTAAGCTCTCCCAATCCGTCCCTTTCGGTCAGCAGTTTACAACTCTCGTAGTCAACACAGCTCTTTTTAAGTGGCATCCCTTGCGACTGAACCGTTGAGGTTGACAGGTATAAAAGGTGAATATAGACGGCAAACAAAGCACAAATAGTGGAGCGTATAATATAAGTCTTGCAAATCATAGCTTAGTTTAGTGCTATTTATCTGGTTTATCGATAAACTTATATTTTATGCATTCATATAATTATTTTATTATTTGTTGTATCAATTTTTTTTAATGTGAGGCATTAACCAGAATATTCCGCGATCATAACGTGTTTAGCATTCGTGCAATACTTTCGTTTTCTTTCTGTATCTTTTTTGTTGTAGTTGTTTATAGCGATACACAGAAAATCGTAATTTAATAATAGCAATAATATCGAAATTTACTGAACCTTACGTATATGCAACACATTCACAGTAAATAATTTATCCTATAATGCGAAAATAAAAAAGCGTTAAAACAGTACAGCATAGCATCGTTATCGAAAGCACTGGCACACTGAGATGCACACACATTGATACACACACGAACAGAGAAAATCTGCATCATATAATTTTTACTCTCTATTCTCCTCCTCACTAAGCATACTCAGTTCAGGAATGTAGTCATGGAAACCCAGCATTCCGTCTAAATGATAGCTTCTAACAGAATAAATATAACTGCGCTATAAACAATTCACCATCTCATCCATTGAAGAGATCGTGATGAGAGAGAGAGAGAGAGAGAGAGAGAGAGAGAGAGAGAGAGAGAGAGAGAGAGATGATGTGAGAGAGAGAGAGAGAGAGAGAGAGAGAGAGAGAGAGAGAGAGAGAGAGAGAGAGAGAGAGAGATGAAGATGAGAGAGAGAGAATTAGAGTATGAGAAGTAACGCGTGATATTCAGATGAAGATAAGATGGAATATACTGAATGCCTTGAGCTGTTCATCTAAAAAATAAGCTTAACGAGAAGAAACCCAAAATCGAATTTTTTTCCAAATTAAAAATATAAAACAACAATGTATGTATGTATATAAGATGTAGTCTACAGTATATAAGATTGCAATTATTTTCTATGGAAAAGTTATTTCTCAAAGACTTCAAATAAAAATTGAATTAAAGACAAAAAAATAGTAAATAGTTTGACATTCAGACTAATATACAGCATATTCCGAAATAAAGCCTTTTTGCGTAAACGCGACGTAAATAATTCATAACATTCAGCAAAACCATTCCGCCAAACATTTTTGGTTGAAATAATTTTCATTACTTTAAAAACGTTTGCGTCAAATAATTTACATATTTTAAGCGATGCGTTGGCCAAAATTGCTTAATTTGCTGTTTGCTTTTTTAATAAAGTTACGCATTATTTATTTAAATAAACTATTACACAACCATATTAACTTTGCAGACAGTTTTAATTACGTGAAATAATCATACAATTAAAATTGTGCGGCAAATCGAGAATAATTTCCTCATATAAAGCAGGATAACAAAAATACAAAAAAAACAAGAATAAGGTTCGAAATTATCTTAATTAATTTTTTTTTGTTTTTTTTAGTTTTGCTTAAGAAAAATTTTGCCATATTTTTTTCGACAAACTTATAAGTGCTGCGTAGTATATTGTTTTTTTTCAAGTATTTATTAGAAAAAAATTCACGATTCTTTTAACCAGTTCGAGTGTATATCAAGCATTTCCACGAATTCTTATTTTGCTAGTGAATTATATCATTGAATTCTTTTAACATAATGAGTTAGGCTTAAATAAATTCCCGACTGCAATAAACTTAAAATAAATGTAAAAAGAATATTAAAGTAAGAATAATTAAATAATTTAATAAAATTAGTTCGATATTAGTGTTTTAACTAATTTCACAAATTACTTATCCTTCAGTTTTCAATTAATCGTTTAAAAATATTAACGAAAACTAAAATACTCTTAATACATGTATACTTTACATAAAAAATTGTTTAATAGAATAAAATAACCATTTAAATAATAATCTTCATAAATTAACATGTGTTATCAACTATTTTTAAAATTATCGTAAGTGTAGGAAATTTAAAAGATTTTAATATTTATTATCGATTTATTTCTTATTTTATTTTGAAGTGAAGGTTAGTTTAGCTTTTTTTTATGGAACTTTATTGTGAATCTAAGTGCAATAATATGAGATTTAAAAATTTTATGGACAAGGAAAAATTTGAAAAATTTTATTTATTTTAATAAGCCTCTTAAAAAAGATTTAAAACTTCATTTTAAAATCTTTATAAATTTTAAGATTAATACATAGACAGACCTACCATATAAATTTTCAAATAAAACTGCACAAAAACATGACAATATTTTTATGCGATAATGTTAATCAGATTAAATAGTGGTTTATAAATTTTAAGTTTTATCATCAGAATATATAAACAACAAAATTTGTCTGTTGTTTGTCTGTTTGTCTGTTTGTTTGATCCTTTATAGGCGCCTCCCCTGGGGGTCCCACCCCATCGACACCTATATCAATGGATTCAGCCTAAAGAGAGAAGTGCACATCAGGAGGTTTCAAAGTAGTGGGATCCCTCCTGAAAAATTGGGGGTGGAAAAACTGATTCAATATCACGATAATCGACCCTCCTGAACGTCCACCCCCACGACACCTATATCAATAGATTTAGATCAAAGTGAGAAAATAAAATAGGGGGGTCTTGAGGTGAATGGCACCCCCTCAATCAGGAGGAATGAAAAAAATGTTAAAAATACCCTTAAACACCTATATCATTCGACTCTACTGAATAAGCTGAGTGAAATGAGGGGTCACTCGAGGGATTGAGCCCCCCACATAGAGGAGGTGTCCATAAAAATTTTTAAATACCCCTTAACACTTATATCATTCAGCTCAGCTAAAAAAACGGAGTTAAATGAGGGGTTACTCGAGGGGGTAAGCAACCCCTCATGGAAATTCTATACATTCGCAATTTATATAAATACTAATAACCCGTGCGAAGCATGGGCTTAAACCTAGTTTACTAAAAGATAAATAAGCTAGAATACAATACATATTAGTTTAAATTAAGATCACAAAATAGCATAAGTCAATAGACCTTTTACTAAATTTGTATAAAAGACTAAACTGAATAATTAAGCATTAGCATAATTTTTAAAAATGTTTTTTTGAATTAAATTTAAATATACGTAACAGCTGGCAATTGTTTTTAGGTAATGTTTTATTTTAATTGATATCTTGATGTTTTATATGTCAAAATAAAGCTAAAACTTTGAAAAAATTTTACAATGTTATGTTCATTTATTTCAAAAATAATTTATAAGGAAAAGTTTTACTCATTACTGTATTTTCCTTAAATGTCATATTGCGTTGACTTTTAGCTGATTACAATAAGCAATTTTAAGATTTCATCAATTTTGTAATTTTTTCAATATAAAGTAAACTTTTCCACAAAATGTAAAGATTTTCTAGGATATTTCCGTATTAAAACAATTAGAACACTGTACTTATCAAAAAAGTAATTTAAATAGGTTGCCTAATACCCATTCTCTGTTTTTAAGTAAAAGATTTTTGAGTAATCTAAGAACGAGTATTAATCCTGAAACAAACAAGACTGAAATAATTATATTTTTTATGCAGAAAATTATTTATTATGTTTTCAATTAATGAATGTTTACGTTCATTTCTAAACAAATTTCCTTATCTTAGCTTTATTTTGATGAATAAAACATAAAGATATCAATTAAAATTCAAAAGTTATTCAAAAAACAAAGCCTGCTCATGCGACCGTTATTGTGCATTAAAATATTTTCTCATCTTTAAACATTTTTACGACAAGTTTTTTCCCAATATATATATACGGGACACTGTTAACTAAAAATTAGACATCTAACAGTCCTATTCAGATAGTGTAGAGGTACCCAAACTATGGGTCGTAAGCCAAAACAGGGCTGTAGAACCTTGGTTCGCCACCTATTTTAAATTATCATGAGTTATGGGTAGAAACAATTCATCTACTCGTAGTTATAATCGAAATATAATTGTTGTTGAATTGCAAATTTTGAAAATGATTTTCGATTAGAGCTGTCGCATATTATTCAAAATATTGATAAATTACAAACTAAAATGCAAGCACATCATTATTATTATTTTTAAAAATTAGATTTGAAATTATGGGTCGCAAATGGAAATTTTTCGAACTTTTGGGTCGCGTAAAGAAAAAATTTGAAAAACACTGACATGGTGAATCTAAATGTTCTAAAAAAGGTTAGGTAGGACTGGACATAAGACATTATTAAATCACATTAAAAATTAAGAAGACATTTCCACTTGATTCAGATAGTTATCAAAAAAGCAAACAGCAAATTAAGGATTTGGCAAACGCTTAAAATTTGCAAATTATTAAGATTTGCCAGATATGTGGGAGTATTTTTCAATATATGAAAATAAGATTTAGCATTGGATTTTACTTATTTTACTTCAGTAATAGTTCTGTTATACAGGTACATTAAATACGAACGCTGAGACAAATATTCACTGATAATGCGATTACAAAGCCTATGCTTATTTAATTTGTTTTATGCATTGGAAAAATTTTTAAAAATATTTTATGAAATTTATCGCATTAATTTTGATTTTACAACGATGACTCCACATTTACAACTGTAGTAAACAAAGAAATTGTTACAATTACAGGGTTGTTTTATTGAAAGTAGAACTTTTCAACTTGAAAATAGCCGTGAAACTTGTTTTCACTCTCTTTGCAAAATGAGAATATAACCATACGTTTTGAAAATAGCATGTAAGTGGTCAGTCAAAATATTAGTTTCACTGCAATGCTCATATGCATAGCATAAGAAATCCTGTATATATTTATTTAACAATAGAGTTTTATATTAAATAAGATTATTAAACATTAATTTTATTTATTAAATGATTTTGGGACCATCTGTTCTTATTACATGATTGACAAATAAAGTATATTACCATTTTCAATGATTATAAAAGATAAAATAGCTATTATGAGCTTATTTTGTTTCAAAGTTTACCAAACGTAGATATATTTATATTTATGTACCGTATAAAACAGTAGAAAAATTCAATTAGTTTTTCAAGACATCTTATTAGGGGTAAATTTTTTGAAAAATATATCAACCCATGAAAAAATGTAAAAAACAAATAGAATGGGTACTATTTTTTGCAAACCTGGTTCGAAGCTTTTGGGACATATCCAAAATTACATATGAAGAATGTATCAAGAAATTATTCTGTTTTACATTACAAGTATAATTTCATTTTTTATTTAGTCGATTTAGCGTACTGGTAGAAAAATAATCAATGTCTTGAGATTAAGTTGAAAAGTCTATATTTTATAATAAAAAGACTCGAAAAATATATCCAATTTATCAATTTCCCGAATTTATAACATAAGATTTGCATAAAAATATGATTGCCCTTTACTTGCAAATGCAAATCACAATCAACTAAACCTAAGGTTATTTTTTCTAATAATCACAGCAACCAAGATATGGAGATATCAAGCATGTGACAATTTAGGAAAATATGCAAATGTGAGCTTGAAATAACATTTATAAACTGATGAACATGTTATTTATTAGTTAAACTTCAACAAAAGTTTGTTATAAAATACGGTACGAAATAATTTCAATAGTATGCGAAACTAATATCAACTCTTTTAATTGGTATATTGTTGATTTAAGGTAAGAATTTATTTAATGTTTCCGATTCTTTTTTTAATAAACATAACCAGGGTGTCCCAGACTGTGTTGGTCTGGGGGGAGGTTACTTTCCGACTTTTCAAAATTTTAGGGGGGGTCAAACTACTCGGATTTAAGCGACAATTTTTCTGCCATCGGTCAAAAAAGCATTAAAAATTTTTTTTCCCCCATAGAGATGTCACTTTTCATTTTTTAGGTAGAAGGGGGTCAACTTTTTGAGAATTCTTGGGGGGGGGGTAACCCCCCTCCAGCCCCCCTCTGGGACACCCTGATTATACTGTATAGGAAACAACAACTCACCACATGTTGCGAACAGAATTTTTTTATCTGACTTTTTAGACAGATACATGGATTTGACAATTCTATCCGTCTGTCCGTCTGTCTGTCCGTCCGCACTCTTATTCTAATTAAGGGATTTTAATCTTTACTTTAATAAAGAGATTTCACCATTTTCTTATTCTAATTAAGGGATTTTAAACGATATCTTATTCTAATTAATGGATTTTTACCGATTCCTATTCTAATTAAGGGATTTTCTGATCAAAATGAGCTAAAAGAAGACATTGAATGGCCACAAATCGGGCCAAAAGTCGGCTAATAATAGGCAAAAAACAGGTTAAAATGGTAAATATAAGGTCAAAATGAGCCAAAAATCTAAACGGGATATTCCATTTTTAAAGAAACATTACGGGAAAATATGACCAAAATAGGATAAAACAGCCAAAAATCTAAACGGGATATTCCGTTTTAAAAGTAACATTGCGGAAAATTATGACCAAAATAGGGAAAAATAAGCCAAAATCTAAACGGGATATCCCGCTTTAAAAGTAGCATTATGGGCAAATATGACAAAAATAGGGTAAAAATAGACAAAATTCTTGGCGGAATCTTCCGAAATTAAAAGTAAACGTTAACTTTAATAAAAATTATATAAAATAATGTAAGCGAGCGACCATAAAATTACTGAAACTAACTTTACAAAGTCAGATATTATTACCGTATCGATCTTGTTTTCATTTAGTTTTTAGTTTTTGTGCAGTTTAGTTGTGACTTAAAAAGTTTCTTCATTTTTTTTAATTTTTTAATTAATAAAATTTAAATCTCCATAAATCGCTTGAAGATGACTAGAAATGTCGAAACGTTGCGCAACTTATACGTTAAACGGTCGATTATTAAAATTATCAAAACTTCAAAATAAAATTTTCCGACCGTATAATCTCTATTATTAAAATATATGTATTAAATCTCTTAAATTTAATCTCAGTACAAACTACGCAGTAACATATAGCTGAAGGTTTTAAAAATAGTTAACTAACGATTTGTTAAAAGTAAAAATGTATATTTTAACCGTTAAAGTTATGAGACTCTTAACCGGTTTAGTTAAAAGTAAAATTGAGGTTAACAGGTAACTTCTTAAATTTAACTCACTTTTTAATTAAAATGTCTTGCTTATGTTTTTTACATTATCTGTAAGTCAAGATTTTTACCGATTCATTATATTAATAAAGGAATTTCGCATTCCTTTATGTGTTTAAAAACTAATATTGTTACATAAGTATACTTTATCCCTCAATAAAGCCAACTCTCTTTGAGTGTGTTGTTCTTGTTTATACTTATGTATATAAATGTATAATTTTCCCATGAATATTATATAAATTCAGTTAAGTTAGAAAAATAGTTTTCATTTTAAAGTTAATACAAAATTAAAATATAACTATTTTTCACATAATTTTCTATTGTATAAATTTTAATGGATATTTTTCAATAATATTTTTAGTAATTTCTAGTCGTCATCAGGAGACTTATGATGATTTAATTTTAAAAATTTAATTATTATCAAAATTTTAAAAAATTTTTTTAGCTCACTTTGAATAATCAAAGTAGAGCTTATGGATTTGAGTTGGTCCTATTTTTAGCTCACTTTTCAAAAAAAGCGGGCTTATGGTTTTGACAATGTCTGTCCGTCCGTCTGTCTGTGATAAGTTTTATAAAAAAGGGATTTCGCCTATTTCTTTTTTTAATCAACCGATTTAGCATTTTTTATATTGGCTGAGAAACTTATATTTTTGGTACATAAGTATGCATTTTCCTAAGAAAAGTGAGCTCTCTATGAAGGTTCCGTTCTTGTTTAGTATAATTTCAGTTTTGCAAGAATTTTAACTTCTACCTATTAAAAACTATACAATACAATACAAGAGGTGTTAAAATTATCTCTTAACTGAAATTTTAAACCTGATAGTTTATGATGAATAATAAATAACTCACGTTTAGCAAAATATACGATATTGGAATTTTTCATTTACTTTTTAGTGATAGTGCTTACGTTGTTGCGCCTCAAAAGTTGACGGCATAAAGTAGTTAAGTGAAGCTAAAAATTTAAAGTTGAAAATTAAAGTTAAAATGTTAATTACCAGTTAAAGTTAAGAGTTAAGAAATTTCTTTAACTGTTACTTTGTGAATACAATCTTAATCACTTGTATCTATAGATGTCGCTCACGTTTTTGATTGTATCATACAATTTGTATGGAAACAGAGATGCTTTTTAGCAAACTTTTTTTTGTCTATTCCTATGAATGGATATAAATGTTCAACTAAGCCACGCCCCCAACCATTCCAATTTGCTTAACATTTCAATGCATTCATAGGAATAGACAAAAAATGTCTGCTTTTTAGTGTTTTGGTTTATTAATCAAATAAATTAGTTATTAAATTTAATTTACACTTAAGTGATTTAAATTGTGTTTAGAAATGGATGAAACAAATTGTGGGCGAATTGGATTGAATAAATTTGTTTTATTATTTCGAGAATGTTTAGTATTATTAGATAAATATCATAATTGTTTGACTCAAACGACGCTTAAATGTAAATGTGATGAAAATATTGAAAATAGACTATTATTTTATCCTTTAGTAACAAAATATATAACTTTTATCACTAATAATAAAAGTTTTATTGAAAACATTAATACTTGCGAACATAATTATAGTAAATTCGAGCATTTGTTTAATAATTTAAGTGATAATGAACACATAAATAAAGATTACGAAACTATCGATAAACCAATAATAAACCCATGTATTGAAACTAATATTCAACAAAACTATAATTATACTGAAGTGGAAAATGAAAATAATGGCAACGAATTAACAGATAATAATGAAACAAATGATAAAAACAACTCAACTGAAAATAATCAAACAATTAGTGAACAAAATATTGAAGAAAATGTAAACAACACTCGAAATCTTAATCTAAACTTCGAGTATATATCGAAAAAATACTTAACAAATAATAAAATTGCTTCAATTAAAAATAAAAATAATAGCAAACTTCTAGAATGCGTGGAAAATAAATACGTGTGCGATTGGAACGGATGTGAATATAAAGCTAGCGATAAAATGATGTTAGATAGTCATCGATTGATCCATCGAAATCAGATTCTTATTGAATCGAAAAAACTTTTTAATTGTTTAGAATGCGATAAAGAATTTAGTTGTCATGGATCGTATCTTAGCCATGAACTTCAATATCATCGAAAGCACAAGTATGTGTGCGATTGGAATGGCTGTCAGTATTCCCATTCAACCAAACGTCACTTTTTAATCCATAAGAAGCGACATTTGAAACTGAAATCGTTTCACTGTGATTGGCCAGGATGTGAATCAACTTTCGTTAGTAAACATGAGTTATATATGCATAGGAAACGTCACATGGACTTCAAGTATTGTTGTCCGCATTGCGATAAATCGTATTATGCGAGCATGAGTTTGAAAGAACATTTAAAGCGTGATCATACGAATGAAAGACCATTCCAGTGCGATCATTGTCATAGAAAATATGCCACAAAAATTAGTTTGAATAACCACTTAAAGTACAAGTCGAAGATAAGTAACTGCGAAAAAGTTGAATGCGATAAATGTGATTTTAAAACTGCTAACGTAAAACATTTAAGTGTTCATAACAGACGCGTCCATTTACGCGAAAAAACGTATAGATGTTATGTTAAAGGATGTGAGGGAAAAAGTTTTTTCGGTAAAAAGGATTTATTAGCGCATCAAACGAGTGTTCACAGCGATGAACGAAAGTTTGTGTGCGATTGGCCTGAATGTGGCGCTGCTTTCAAATTGAAAAGCAATTTATCTGTACACGTTAAATGTCACACTGGAACAAATATACCGCGAAAACGAAAACTATTTAACAAGTAAATTATCAATTATGTAAATTGATTTATAATTCTGTTTTAAATGAGTAAAATTTTTAAAATTAATTAAAATATATGAATATATTTATGCGTGAAATTTATATTATCGGATTAGTTTAATCAATTGATAACTCAATAGCACTATCATTGCATTGAAAAGAATTGAAGTATGGTATTGTAATATTTGCTTATATTTTGGCACATATTATATTTAATATTTAAGTTTTTAAATATTTTGTTGTCAGTTCAAATTAAACTTTAGAACTTTTCAACGGATAGAAAAAATTGCGATTTAACCGGTTAAATGGAAATCAGATTTATTTTATTGAATTTTGTTTTTAAATTATTATTCTCAATAAAAAAATATATAGTCTAAAATTATTGTATTCTATGGATTGTATAACTATTAAATACGTGAAGTTAAAAAAATTTCTCGCTAAACTGAAATTTTAAAGCAAATAGTTTAGGCTATAATAATAACAAAGCTCGTTAACCATAGATAGCTATTGAATATTTTTCATTTACTTTTTAGTGGAAGTGGTTTTTGGTTTTACCTTATAAGTTGAGAGATAGAGTACTAGTCGAAACCTTTCACAATTAAAACAAGAACATTCCTATAGAGCTCACTTTACTAAACCATCAATATAAAACAGGAACATGCATGATACTAGAATAACGTTTTTAATATGCTATCTTATTGGTTTCTAAATTGAGAGTCTACAGACAGACAGACGGACGGACGGACATCCCAAATACAATAGCTGACTTTTTCAAAGTGAGCTAAAAACGTTTTATGTCGTGTAAAAATTCTATATCAAAATATATAAACTGATTGTTAAAAACAAATTCTGACTAATTCGCTTGGATTATTATTAAAAATTTAACGAAATAAATTCCAATTTCAACCAAAATCATGCAATTTTATTTATTGTTTTTTAGCTCACTTTCTTGAAAGAGCTTATTTTATTACAGATTATTAATTTTAATATAGTATTATAAACTATAATATATTTATCTCATTATCTAATCAAACATTATATAAAACATAGTTAATCACAATTATAATTTTAAGAAATTTAGTAATGGATTTTATTTTTTTTAGAAATAATAAGTCTGCCTTAATTTCAAATTAATAAGTGCCCAAAAATATCATATTAATAGTATGATTGAAATTTTCTATCGCCTGTTGAGTTTGATTGTTAGCGCACGTCGATTCGATTTGGGTTAGAAATTTTTGAGTGCAATCGTAAAACGCATTTGACAATAGTTAGTCGATAATCGTGAGAGCATTTGTAAGATTTGTGCCAATAATTAAACCAATAACGCAAAACCAAATTAATTTCATTTTAATTTATTGAAGTTTCCTGCAAAAATCTAACCAAATTAAAGAAATAAATAAAGTTAAATATTTTAAATTATTCACATTTTAATGTTTTAATTAATAAGTTAAAATGGTATGCTGTTTTATCGCATTCTGATCTTCAACAAAGTTTTCTTGGTTTTTACTTTAATATTGGCGGCTAATAGTCAAAAATATCTGTTAGTAATTAAAGCTAAAACTTAAAAACTAAAAATTTGATTGAAGTCAGAAGTCATAGTCGCCGATCATTGCATCTAAAAGACTATGTATGCTTCATTATATCGGATCTTGAAAATTAATACTACAGTATGCTATATATTATATTGTTGAATTTTTGTCAAAAAATTTTTCAATTTATAATTAAAATATATTTACCCAAATTATGAAACAGCAAATAAATATAGTTGCGAAGATATTAAAACGAAATTGTAACTGATATAAAAATTCGGGGTATACTCATATTTATATTATCTCACATCTTTTGAAATTCAGTAAACACTTGCCAAAAAAGCTTCCGATTGTCATTTAAATCGACATGAAGTTAAAAAATAATAATAGTTCCGGGGAATGTGTTGCCAGAACATCAATTAAACTAACATTTATAATTTTATTAAATATATCAATAATTTTTTTTTGGAGTTTAACATGTTTAAGACTAACATTTGGATTTGTTTTATCACATGTTTATGTCCGTCTGTTAACTGTTTTATCCGACTCCTCATCGCAAAAACAGTAAATAAAATTCAAAATACCCTAAACTTCCGTAAAGTTGCATTTCTGATTTTAAAGACATTAAATGTTCTCACATAGGATGTTACACAAATGTGTTACACTAGAAATGCAAAATACATAGGCTTTATGTTTGATTTAATTTGACAAAATTTGTATAAGAGTTGTACGTACTTGTTTTATAAGTTAGTTATAAATTTACTAAAATAATTTGAAAAGAATTATAAGAACTAAAAAATTAATAAGTAATGTTCAATAGTCGCGAAATAAATTTCAGTTTAGTAAGAATTTTTAGCCTAATTAAATAATTTAATTTTTGACTCTCAGAGTTATAAAGGTTCCAGAAAATCACCGTTTTTTGAACTGTATAACTGTTAAAAAGAGAGGCTAGAAATTCTTACTAAACTGAAATTTAACGCCATATAGTTTAGCCTAAAATAATAAACAACTTCTGTTGGTAGCAGATAATCATTGCATTTTTTCATTAACTTTTTAGTTGTTGTGCAGTTTAGTTGTGCCTTAAAAAAGTTTCTTAATTTTTAAATTTTTATTTTATCTTTAATTATTAAAAATTATACATTTATAAATCGCTTGATGATGACAAGAAGTGTCAGTGTCGAAACGGTGCCCAACTTATACGTTAAACTGTTGAGTATTAAAATTATCAAAATTTCAAAAATTTTCCGACCGTATAATCTGGATTATTAAAATCTTAAACATATTGTAAATTTACTTTGCTTTAACATATTAAACCAATTACTTATTTTGTTAAAATAATGTTAATAATAACAATATGTTAATAATTTAACACGTATTTAACTGCTATTAATGTGTCTAATTTATTATAAATAATGATCATCAAAATTTTCTTTATTAATTTAAAGATAAAGAATATAATGTACTTGCAAACTGTCATCGAACTCACGCACTGTGAGTATCGATATATAAAGAAAATTATTCCTATAATTAAATAGGGAAATGACGAGAGTTTTCCGAAAGCCGCTTCCTTACAGTGCTTACTAGCGTGTTCGCTAATCTGGAAATATGGCATTCCTTGCCTTAACGATCCCTACTTTTTTGGCATTTTTATGTGTTAGATTAGTCATAATATGCATTAATATGATTATTATTAAGTTTATCTTGTTATCGACATCTAAATTGAATGAAAACAAGAAAACAATAATGATTTAGCATTGATATGTATTATGACGTAAATACAGTATTAAACACATGTGTTATGGAATAAGTATGACATTAATGTGATGCATATTATTAATAAACTTAATTAATACCGTCAAACGGTGATTATGAACACTTGTTATTTACAATTTTACTAAAATATTTAGTTTATGACAAATTTAACGATTAAATATTTTCTAATAATTTACATTATAATACATTAATTGTCGTAAAGAATAATTTTGGCTTAAAAAAATTCGGAAATTTTGAAATCATTTATATGAAATTTTCTCCAATTACTCTTTAATGTTATAAAAAATTTCTAAATAAAGATTACTACTTATTTCTAGCATTGAAATCGAAAATCAAATGAATTAGTTGCAAAAAATAAACATTCTTCCATTCATTATTTGGCAAACATTTTTTATTAAACAAAGTTAAAGGTTTTTAAGTATTAAATTTATTATGAAAATGAAGAAGTTTATTACAATGTTATAATTCCCATTGTTATCACTTACGAATTAGTATAAATGTTAAAAAAATACAATTATCGAAAATAATTTTTTGTCAACAAATTTTCAATATTTAAAAAATTATTATATAAGTATATTTGACTTAATTGTTGATATTTATGAAAATAGTTGTAACTTTATAACTAACAAAACGCGCCATTGTTGAGCGCTGTTACAAATAATCTTTTAGATATTGAAACGTCGTTAAGTCGGATATATGCTTCACTTTTGATAATACATTTCATAAGTGGCTTCATATAATCAAATAAATGCTTTTCCAATTCTTTCAAATTATTTGTGACAGAAAATGCATAAAAATTGATGACATTATTAACATTTATAACGTCTTTCATAATTTCAATGCATTTTTTCTTTAAATTTTCTTCGAAATACGAATCCGATAAATAATATAATTCTACTAA
>JAQIXJ010000629.1:0-29892 GCA_034700185.1 Phthiracarus laevigatus
TCTGGCTAAAAACAGTTGATTCCGATCCTACTGAGTCCCGATTATTTTTCTACGTCTAATTGAAATGTGCGCATATTTAAATGAGGTGTTTTTAAGGGGTGTTATTGACTGGCGTTACTAACAATAAGCACTTTTACGTGGCATTTGTTGATCTATTTTACTATATATTTGTTGGATAATAAGTGAATTTAGAAGTAGTCTCTCGAGTAGTTAATAACACATCTATTGATTGTTTGAAGATATGGCAAAACAAAATACTCTTATAGGGTATGTAATTAAATATAGATATGTGCGTACGACAGACAGTTTCACACTTACTCGTTAAATTCAGTATATTAATAAATCTTATACCGTAACAACATTTTTGAAAATGTTTTATATGTTTACGCATTTATTTAATAGACTCATGAATCTGTTTACTCTGTTGACACTTTCTCTACAGGTTTATAATTAATTATACATTGTTTTTAAGATAATTTTAAAAATAATGTTAATACTATTAACCGTATATTTATTTTGTTACCGATTTTTGACGTTATTTTTCTGTTGATTATCTATTTATGTGGAATGTGTTAGTGGTTACAACAACAACGGCAACAACAACAACAATAGTAGTAATAAAAGAATATCTTCGAGTGCACATCACGCTAAGTAAGTGTCAATCATTAATATGGTTATAAACCACATTTACGCACAAATTCCATATGCAATCATAGATATTTCTATTATAGTCAATTATATCGAAGCAGTCCAACAAATTGTGAGAGTCCTAACAGTAGAAGTTCTTTAAGCTGCGAATCCGATGATATGACAAACGATCCAATATCGCTGGAAGAAGATATTCATAATTTAACAGAAAAAGTTTTGATAACTAATATGATTATTAAACATATATACTGATAATGGATTGATTTTGAATAGATTCAAATATTACAAGACCAAGTGAATACATTAACAGAGGGACAGCTCAGTAATGATGACAGATATACCAAAGTGAAGCAAGAAAACGCTAATTTGCTTACTAAGTTATTATGATTAACTTTTTTACCATTGGTTTACAATATTCTGCGATTTAATTAGGATTTACGCATTAGAGGAACAATTAAGCGAAATTGAGATTCAATCGGAAGAAAGGAGACAAGAAGAGAGAAGGCGATATAAGGATGCGATGGCGAGACACGAAAGGGAAAAATCTCAAGAAACCGAACAGTACATCAATAGAATATATAATTTACAGCAAGAGTTGCTCGAAGCTAAGGATGAATCCAGAAAATTTCAAAACATTGTTGATAGACTGAAAAATGTTAAAATTGATTTAGAAGAGCAGCTTAAAGAAAAGAGTGTAGAAATCGATACGTTAAAAGTGGAAGTTAATAAATTGCGAGAAGTAATCAGAAGATATCACGAAGAAGAACACGCGAACAGTAGATTAATAGAAGCATTGAACCAAGAATTAACGGATATACGTCAACCACAGCTATACGAACCGAAATTAAGAGCACTTTCTGCTAGCGATGACATCGAAATGTTAGTTAATTCAGAAATGGAAAAAGATTTAAAACATTTGAAAGACGAAAATCGAACTTTAAGAGAAGCAAATGAAGAACTTCAAGCATTGCTTTTAAATAATAGTTTAGAAGAAGGAAGATCTCTGCTAAAAGAGGGAGAAGCAGCTTCATTGGCCATCGAAATGGGAAATCTTACGATCGATCAGGTAATTAATTCATTATTTCACTATTGCTCAATTTCTTTGTAGAAATACTAAACATTTGTTAACAATTTCTAAATACTTACAAATTAAATTTAACAATCAATTACACAAATTTTAGAGTAATTGAATATGATTTCAACTTTTAGTATTTATTACAGTATTTGTGACGCACGATACACTAGAAAAATTTTAATATTGTTATACAGAAATAAAATGGGTTTTAATTATCGTTACTTCTCATTAGTTTTAAGTATCGTATTTTCCTGTTTAAAACACTATCGTTTAATTCTACGTTATTATTATTTTTAAATAAAGGCTAGACACTAATCGCGTATTTTATCCTAGTTTCAAAGCATACATTGCAAAATAATTTGATTATGCGATGTCACATTTACTAATAGCTTGGGGTTTATAATTATCCTAATAATTTGGGTTGCTTTTGTAATGTATGCTCGATTGATTGTTTAGATAAATCAGTAAAAATATTTTAATTGCTCTGTAGATTTCTTAATATCTTGTTACACGAAATTTACATTTAAATACTGATTAAAATGCGTGGCTAATTTTATTTGATACATTGCTTTACTAAATTATTTATTATAATTACGGTAATTAATTTTTTGTTCACTACCATCTTAATTTGTAACTTTTTTCAAAATCATTTTTAATTATAAGCGATTTTTTTAAAGCAAAGTTTAAATTTGTTTGTACGCTAGTACTATGTTATAAGTTATAGTTATATTTTAAGACAAATTATATGTTTAGTGCACTGTTTAATGTTATTTTAAAATATTTTCTGTTTTTAAATAAATTCATACTAATTAATATATGCAGTTAAAAGTGGCTCTAAACGAACAGAAGGATGTAAATGTGAAATTGCGTTCATATATTGACGGAATACTCCTAAATATTGTCGAAAATTATCCGCAACTTTTGGAAGTGAAGTCCAAGTAACACTTTCTTCGAGTATTACTAATTTTTGTCTCAATTACCGAATCCGTCCAATGAAGCTATGATATTAAATAAATGAAACCAATCTATATATTTATATACGATAAATCTAATCTGAAATATATTGTGAATCTGATACTTAAAGATAATTTATTTTTACACGAATATATTTATTTTTGTTTCACTATAACAGAATAAGCTCTCAATTGCTATTTCGCACATTTTCATTTCATTTTCATTTTTATGCAATATTGTGGTATTAGACTCCTTAATGATAATTACGTTTCTATTTAATCGATAATTTTAACTTATTAATGTGGTTTCACATATTATTTTATTTATATTTCGCTTATTATTATAACTTTACTTTTATTACAACTCTATTTTTCTTTAATAATTTTGAATTCACTCGTCGACAAAATGATTAAAATTAATTATACTATTACTTTAATATTTTTATTTTTTAGGAAAATGATTATCTGTTTGATTTAAATGTATTATTTAACTATTTTTAACATAAGCATTCTATTTAAGAAGTGATTTTTCTTTTAATTTATAGTTCATTATAGTTGAAACGTTAATTTAAATTATAAGTAAATTTTTTAAAGTCTGCTCAAATATCTAGTATTATTGGTAGCAATTGAGATCTTACTTATGAATTATAGTGAAACAATGTTTAATTACATATCAAACTTGCCTTAAAAGTCGATAAATTGTCGAAATCTCATAACTAATATAGAAAATATTGTTAATTACTTTGAATATTAGTTATTCTGTAATCATTTATATTGTTATATTTAATTAATCATTAATTAAATTATATTGAATCATATTTAGTAATAATATTTTAATTATGATATTAATATTTGTTTTCAAGATAGAAATACATAATTTATTTTTGTAATCGCAAACTTATATTTTTGTTTTTGGCGTCCAATGAATTTTCTATGAAAGTTGTTAGAACAGCATATTTTGTAAAATTCCAGATTTCGGAAATTCTTTTATTTATAGACTGGAATTATAAGTGATAAACATGTAAATAATCACAATTATAATAAAGAAATAATTATTTTTGATTGTTTAACAATTTCATATGTTAATAACGCAATTACATGGAGCTCTTTATCAATAATCATCTCTATTTTTAAAGGTTAAGTTTAATTTTTCGGAATTATTCTCATTTCTTATCACTGAATTTAATTTACGATTATCGACAATTTGGGAATTAGTTTTTCAATCTGCAATACTGAAGTGTGCCTGTGATTTAAAATTTACAGAATTGCACGAATTTTATTTGATAGAAATCATAAAAACAGATTCAGATTAAAGCATGACTTCATGATTTAAGCATAAATCTCTGTTTTGCTCGGTTTGATCGAATAAATAGGAATCTCATCCATATATAAATGGGAAATTCCTTTATATATTCAATCATTTATTAAAAGTTTATCATTTAATTAAACCTCATTTTTAGCCTGATGTCATTTACTTTCTTGAACCGCTGATTGGATGATTGTACAGTGCATTGGAATTTAATTGTTGTTATAATTTCGTCTGACAAAACTATAAGTTATATATTTTATTTGTGATGAAATTACTTAAAATTGTAAGATTATTTAAATATAAATTGAATTTAAATAAATGTTTCGAATGTGTTAACATTTTTCGCTATATATATATCTTATATACATGTACTAAATGAAAATCAAATTAATTAATAGTATTGAGACGAATCAATGAAAGTAGAATCACAATTATAATTATATGGATAATTATAATGCCATAAATTTGACTGTAAATTAGATGATTGGGACAATGATTGTTGACAGTGCAGCGAAGATGTATGGGTCGTGTGTTGCACATCGCTTCTGCAGCACATCTTTCCATCATATATATTATTATTATTATTTGTATCATGCATTCCGTAATCTTTATTAAAATATAATTGTTGTGGATAATAATCAGAATATTCTGGTTCAATATCTTTAAATCCGCATTCGGTTATCTTGTAATGATTTATTGATTGCACAGGTATTTGTTTATTCTGATAAACTCTTTCGTCGTAATTGATTCGATTTTGCACATAATTATCCATAAACAATTGAGATAACGGTCCAACACCTATCGATGGATTAAACGTACCATTACACGTCCATTTACCATACTTTGATCTAATAATTGGCTTATGAGACACATCGCGATAACAGTTAGCAGTTGCAGCTGAACACGTCAAAAGGTCCATATTGACCGTATCCTTTTCGGTCGCTTCCATTTCGTCTCGTACTTCTGGCTCTATTTGTTCAAAATCACAAAATTTTGGAAGTTGTTTATTAAGGATGTAACAGAAATTGATGGTATCGGTGACTTGATCTTTCTTGTCGATCTGTGGCTTATGTGATTGAAATATAAAATCATCGACACCTTCATCCACATCATGTTCGTTATCAAATTCGTCGCTTTCGCATGATTCCCATTCTTCTGTAATTTGATTTTCATCATTAATTAACTGGTCGTACATATTTAAACAAAAATCTACCTCTTCTTGATTACAATTCCAATCGGCAAATATGGATTCGCTGTTTTGTTTGATAGTATGGTTGGCAGCATTAATGCTAACAACGGTTTCATTTTGAATTTCGGGTTCGGTTTCGTGCGAAGCAGATGTGCTAAAGAGTATATCGCAGAACGTTCTTTCCATATTGTATGACACACTTAATATGAAAATATCTATCATTAACGAGTGCTTTATTAAACTTATAAAAGTTACTGCTTTATTAGAGCTACTATTCTAAACAGTTTACACAACAGTGGATTACTTTAATACATAAGCTTAACGTTATCTATTACTAACAGTTATCTCTTTCTATTAGTCTACAACTTATTACTAAGTCTTAATAACTACTTTTGTTCGTTCAAAAAACATGATAGATATTAGAACATCGCATTATAGTAGGAGTTTGTGACATTCAATTTTCTGATTAGAATTAAGTGTTTTCATATCTTGACATGAAAAGTATATGTCATCAGTTCTAAGATTAAGTTTCGCATATTTACTACAATCGACGCCAATCCTACAGAAGTCTTATGCGCACTGCAAACCAAATCCAAAACTTTTTCTTGACGTTTTGCGCGACTGTTAACTATGTTTGAGTCAACTAAATAGCATCCAATGCTGCTTTGCCAGCTTATAATGCTTTTAATCCACTCGTGTCGAGTAGTAAACTCTTTAAAACCAATGATTCCACAAAATGCAACTAAAAACAATTTTTTAGTTTAGTTTTATTTATACTTTTTTACTCCAATTTTATAAAATAGAGATTATTTTTTAATTAATATATTATTTTTTACAGTTAAAAGACCTTATATCAGCATAGTTACTGTAAGTGAAAACAGTTTAAGTTTATGCCTTTAAAGTTGTCTCATGGGGTGATTGTTGAGCATCGATCTCCCCAGATATTTTGAAAATAATCACGTTATCCAAAATATTATGAATTTTTTTGTAAAAATTTGTGAAAAACCCAAAATTTATGAGTTATCCAAAAAATTTAGAATTTTCGATAGCCTTGGATTTTCGTTATACATTGGAGAAAATTAGACATTTTCTTATGGAAAGGTTATATAATATTTGTTGAAAACACTTAAATATTAGTTAAAATTACTATAAGTTTTGGACTCTCAAGAGTTTATTAATCAAAATCAAAACACTTTTTTAAAATTTCAAAAATAAAAATACTTACCGCATTTAAATAACTCATTAATAATTACCACCTTCTTTAAGCTTTATGTTTAAAAAACTCAATTTAAGAATTGAAAAGAAAGAAGTATATATTCGTGAGTAAAATGTGCTCATTTTTAAAGCTTTAAAAGTAGAAATGTAAGCATAGAAAGCATAGAACATGTTATTGTTCCACATTCGGCTATACTGAACGATCTGTATGCAGTAGTCTGTGTAATTATTACACTGTAATACCTACTATGCTAGAAAAAGTGCAAAACGCTTATTATCCACTTTTTAGTTTTATCTGGTAAAGTAGCTTATACCGGACGTATTGTTATAATTTTAACAATACGAAAAAATAGTTATATGTGTTATTTTAAGCGCAAATTTAATAAAAATAAGAAAAATAGTTTATGACAATACATTCGCAATATGCTAATTCATGTAACAAAGATTTTTGTATTAATTTTATTTGTTTTGCATATTTTCTATTACAGTTTCTAGAACTCTTGAGCTTTGTTCAAATCTGACTCGTGAGCTAAAATTGAATTAATTTTATTATTTCACGCAAATTCAAATGGGATATAGCATATGAGCCATTAAATAGCGAGTAAAAGTTATTAAACAAACTTTATTACCATTTTCCATAAATAAATCTCGATCACGTGGTGGATAATAATGCGATGCCATTTTTTTAACTTCTTTCAGCATATTTGTGCAAAATGTAATTAATAAGTCATCTAACGATGATTGTCCAAATCGAATAACTAATTTTTTCATCATCGATACGCAATTAACCTGATATTGTTATTATATTTTTAAGATTAGTAATAAAATTCATATATAAATTTATGCTCGTCTACATTAATAACTAGACAAGAAGGACACGAAACTTTCAGGGATTTATGTTGCAAAAAAATAACAAACTGAAATGTGATTTAAGTCCCAAGTAGACCGAGTATAAAACTATAAAACTAACCGATTTCGCAATTTCCAAATAAAAAGTTTGGTGCGACAGTTGATAATCTTGATAGAGAGAAGCAGTCATCAATTTCCAACAATGCGCAGAAATATTGCATTCATTGAAAAGTTCGTTAACACACATATCCGATAAACTTTCGTTAAGCGGAATATTTTCTAATTTTAACGTCATTGTATATTCTTTAAGGTTATTTGTAGAAATTTTTCGCGGCATATGATGCCATATTCCTTTATCTAAAATTCTTCCAACAACTTACCAAATTGAGATAAAAATGTTCACAGAAAAATATTAATTAATTAGTAATTAGTTCTTATGTTTATATTATAGCATACATTACTTTTTAACTGAACATCAAAATTTGAGTATTAAAGAAAGTAATCAATTTTTACGGAAATACAATTTATACAATTTATACTTAGTTAAATGTAATTTTTAGCTCACTTTTTTAGAAAAAGGAGAGCTTATGCATTTGACCATGTCCGTCTGTCCGTCCGTTCGTTCGTCCGTCTGTATGTTCGCAGTCTTATATTAATTGACTTATTCCACTTGATTTAACTATTATGTTTTTTACATAAGTAAACCTTAACCTATGAAAAAGTGAGCTCTCTATGAATGTGTCGTTCTTGTTTTAACATAAAAATATAAAGACATGATATTAATTTAATATTCCATCATAATATTCTGTTTAGAGTTTCATTGATGCGCCATATTTTGTCTTACTTTTAATTTATCATAGCAATCGTTCTCAGGCAAGTTCTTCAAAATATCTGGCCGTAGTCAGATCTTTACCTAAAATTTTTAACCTATTAAGAGTTCGATTCAATGTTGAATACAAGAACAAATTCATAGAGAGCTCATTTCTTAATATGTAGATCAAGACCAATTACAGTACAGTATACTGTAAATAAGCTGAGTTACGGATTTGTTAGAACTGCGCTGCGCTTAAGCTCAATACAGCAATTAACGAGTTTTTAAACTCATTCAAGTATTATAGTAAAATTGGAATCAAAATCCTGATTCGGAATTCAAATTTATGAATTACAATTTCGGTTATCATTGATAAAAGGTAAAAGCAATCTAGTTTTAGATGGGTTTCCAAAAAGTTTTAATAACTTTAAGCAACTTTGTACAGGTGTAAGTAAAAGTAAACTATAACTTAAAACACTTTGATGTTAGCGAATAAGAACAACATAGTTTTTCTAAAAACAAAATTTTTGAGTTTTTCTTATCAAATTCAAATAAATTTAGTCATAAACGAATTATCAGATTCAGGCTCATAATTACAGGATTAAATGGCTAGAAGCATAAAGGATTCGGATATACAGATATACAGTACAATAGTGAGATATACAATACTAGAGTGTTTGCATAATGATGAACGCTAACACTTATAGTGTATATCTATAATTTTACTGCTATTGATCAGATTCAGAGTCAGAAAAAATTGATTAACTCAAAATATACATTATAATTATTATTTCTCATTCAATCTTATGTTCAATTACTTGGTGACAAAAGTTCTAAGTGCTAATCTAAAGCGTTTGTACTTTAAATGAATAATCGAAGGATTGTATTTAAGCTTTATATTGTATTTAAACTTTGTATTTTTGGAAGAAATGGAAAAATTAGTTAGTTAGAACACTTTACTACTTTTTTTCTTAAATTATGTAATCTTTGCTGATATTCTCTTATTGTTTCTATAATTAATTAATTAAATTGTCACTAGCTTTAATTTTTTGTTATTTTTTATAGGATTTCAAGAATCGAATTAATGTCTAAAAGAGAAAGTTTTTATAATTGACGACAATCAAAAATACATATTATAAATTAAGATTTGTGCAAAGTCTGTAAAATTTTTCTAAAAGTTCAGAGAATAACAATTAGATAACAATTTAAATTAAAAGTTGTTGTATTTGCTAAGAATTCACTTTCATTATTTTATCTCGACTATTAATTGAGTTTAAAAACGATTAAATCAATAGAATCTAATTAAAAATTAAGGTTAAGAGTAAAATATTGTGGTACTCAAATTAAAAAATATTATTTTAATCACATTAAAATGTAACGAACATAATTTTTTGCAATTTAACGGCTTCATAGTCAATTATTTTGTCGTTCTGTCCTCCATTTCTTTAATATTATTCAAAAAAAATTTACTTTTCTCTGATTAAGAATGATTTTAATTAAATAGTTTAATTATATTTATCATGATTCAACATACTCTGTTAGAAATGGAATATGTGAGCATATATAATATACTATGTAAATGTAAATCTGAATTCTGCATAAAACGTTAGTGCGATATACGTATTTTTTTAAAAGGATTTTCACTTAAAATAGCTTCTTTTAACCAAAAATGTTTATTAAATCTTTGGTGATTGTTTATTTTAGTCTTTTTAGAAAATTTTATGAAAATGTTCGAATTAGGCTTCTTTCACACGAATTTTTTATAAATATAGCTACAGTAAAATTCCCTTTATTATTATAAAAACTGTAAATTCTTTTTAATATGATAAAAATCTGCACAGAAAGAACCGGCTAAATGCATATATGTATCGATTTTACAAACTGAGATTAAAAAATTGGTAGTTGGAACAGAACACTACTAAATAAATATAATGTAATTCTAGCTCTAAGCTTAAGCTCAAAAATTTAGTAAATATCGATCACTATTTATGAAAAAAACAAGTGATAATATTGAACATATAGTATTGCTCTATAACTTAATCTAACCTTTAAAATATTGACGATTATTGAGAATTACTTGAGGTAAAGCTTTTTCAAATAAATCTTCTGATTGTTTGCGCAAAAGTTTCAGTTTTGCGATAAGAGTTTGGAGCCATAGTTGATTGTGGCTGCGATGATGATTATCTAAAATGAGTTGAATTACACTCAATTGGTCGCTAACGATTCTTACGCCTAATAGTGCGTCAATATTGAGATCATTTTTTACACTATCAAAAAAATCGAGACCATTTCGTATTGAACTTAAACACTTGATAACAATATCTCGTTTTACTCTAAAAGACTTATAATTATTTAAATTGCGTCTCACACTTATAGCGCTATACTCCAAAATTAATGTATAGAATATTAGCGCAAAAATTATCGCATATTTCATTATTATAATAAAAATCTAAATAAAATCGGTCTCAACTCGAATAAACACCATTCATTTTTTGACCATTTTATTGCGCGTAATTTTATTTATATCGGAATTATCTTGTAATGACGTCTTTCAAATTCAGTAGAATATTGTATTATTCGAAACAATAGGAAATGAAAGCATGACTTTTGCGATAATCCACTTTTATTTCACTTATTGTGCCTGTTTGTCGTCTGCATGTAATTTGCTTTGTAAACCAAAAAATATATTCAAATAAATTATACTCGAAATATTATCTAGAATTGTGCGCACAAATTTTAATATTTTTATGTTATACTTTTCGTTTTTTAAAATACATTATAATGTTAAAAATTTAATTCGATTAAAATTCAATAATTACTTGTTTAGATATGTTTTAAAATTTATAAATAATAATACTTTTTCTATAACTTATATTCTTATCATATATGGTTAATACTATTAAAAATTGGTTCAAGATTCACACGATCCATAATCAATAGTAACAAAATCTTGTGCCTGACACGCAGGTATTCGACCACCTATTATACAAAATTATATTTTAATAACAATATAAGGATTAATAAACGAATTCAACGATTGTTTTTCTATGTAATTAATTGCCATTCTTAATTTAAACAAATGTTAAAAGCATGTGATTGAGATAACTATTGCTTTATAATATAATAATTGATTAAAGCATTACTGTGAACAATTACATCCTTTAGTTTTTACAGTATATGTGACTATAACATTTGTAAGTTACGTGAAATGTATTATTATAATTAACTTGAAATTACTTTAATTCAATAATAAATAAAAATTCTAAACTCACCAAGTTTTGTACAGCGACCGGGAATTCGTTGTGTCTACAGCAACAATTTAAGTTTAAATTTATTACTCAATTGTAAAAATTTCGGGTAAAAAAGCAATTTTTATTATTAAAGAATAGTATTAAAAATTTAAACTTAATTAAATTCCTATATTAATTGTCAATTATTAAATATAAAAATTTAGATATACTCATACAATTCATTTTGACAAATCATATTTTACTATATTTTAAATTTTTTTAAAAAGTATTTAAGTTGTTAAAACAATTCAAAATTCAAAACTCTAACATACATAAAAAAACTACTTTTAAAATTGTTGGGATTTAAAATGAAAAAATTCAATTCAAACTTACTAATTGAACTTCAACGAAGCAATTCGTTAAAGGAATCGGTGATGCCGTAAATTGTTGCCATTCGTTATCTGAGGACGACTGAAAAACTTGCTTTAGTGCCGCGACATCGTCTATGTTTTTAGTTTGTTTAAGTCTGCCCAATCTTCTTCCAGGAAAACTTCCCAGAATGTTTCGAAAAGAGTTTCCAATAGTCTATAATATTGGGGAAAAACGTAAATTTAAAGAATCTGTTGATTAAATTTATGCCTATTATTACATCTGCCATTTCATTAGGTTTTATTTCATTAATTTCTTCTGATGAATTTACTATACGAACTGATAAAATACTAAACATTAAAAATGTTAAAACTATTATATAAATCCCCATCACAACAATTATAAAATGCAAATTTGAAAGAAACATTGAACTGGAATCTTGGCTAAACATTATTTATATAGTTTGGAAAATAAAATTGATTAATTTTTGAAATATTTTTAAGGATTCTTTTTTCGGCGTAAATTTGTTTCCTTTTACTGAATAACAATCTCAACTTTTATTTCTTAAATAATTGGAAAACAATATCACGTTCAAACATTTCCCTAAATTAATTTAAACTATTTTGCGTTAACTCACACTAGTATTAAGTTAATTACTTAACAGGAAATTTGATTCATTCACATCATGACTTTAACACCTACACTTCATTTTTGTAATTTCAGAAAAATTACTTTTGCTGCTTATCAGTGTGTTCCGGGCTTCATCCCTCTTTTAAGCTCACTTTTATATTTCAAAATCTCCATTAAAATTACAGACCACCCAACCTTCTGTTTAGAAACTAAAAACTACGATCAAAATTAAAAAATTAACAATAAATTTAAAGTTCAGAAAATATTCTTTCAATTATGATTTGATGTGTTTGAAGAGGTAGTGAGAATTTTAGGATTCATTGAAAAAAGTTTAGTCATACAAAAAATTGTTTAGTTTGACCACTTTTACTCATAATTTAGAAAAAACCTGAAACCAAGTAGACTTTAGATCTTTAAAATCTGGGAACCCTGATTATCAATTTTCTAAGATTTTCGATTAACTTATATGGAAATTTTGATTTTTTCACATACTTCTTAAAATTCAACATTAGGTTTATATTAGTGACTAATCTGGATTACTATCGATGATCTTAATTTAAGTAAAAGTCCACATTAATTTGAAATGCTTTGCATTTTTATTTAAATGCTCTATTTTGAAGATTAAGAAAAAACAATTGATTTATAAACAATTTAGGAAATTAATTAGTTAGTCTAAAAGTTAAGAATTTGGATATCCTTTAAAGAATATTTAAAAATATCGCAGATTCCCGTGGGTTATAAAAGTCACTTGGATCATATGTTTACTATGATTGCAAAACATTCATAAGAATTTAATTAACTTCTTAATTTAGCGTAAATATCGATTTATTTACTTTCTAAAAAGTAATGTTTATTGTATCAGCAATGCAAACAATTTTATCGTTCATTTGAAAAAAGATGATTATGGATTGAATTCAATAACGTTCTCACGTAAATTAAATTGTAAAATCATTTAAATAAATATAAGTAGTATTAAATTCAAATAATTGATTGGCGTGTATGTTAAGTTCATCCATGTAAAAGATTTTTTAAATAATACAAAAGTTTGCATATAAACTATTGTTTTATACATCATACAACATAACTAAGGCTTGGAAATTGCCGTCAGAAAAATGGTATAAATTTCTGTCGGGTATCTGTTATTGTTTCAGTCGACTCAAATTTTATTTAAATGAGTCATATTTTTTAATGTCATACATTTAGATGTTTATATAAGTTTCATAATGCACTTGTACTGTTCAATAAATTACTCGAACAAAAGGTTTGAAAACCGGTAGGCTTCCAGTAACTGTACACACTGTACGTAAAAACTAGTTGATGTCCAAACTATCACTTCCTTTACGGTTCCAGCATTTTTTATTATAAATCCAATGCATTGTCTACTGGCAATTATTAAACTTAATTGTAAACGAGTGTAAAATATTCAAAAACAAAGAAATTTAAAATATGCTTAATGAAATTGGGTCAGTATCCTCAATCCCGGTTTTTCTCATAAAAAGTTTGTCTTTTAAATTCACTATTTTAACTTAAACAAGCAAAACTAGTTTAACCGAACTTTAAACATATAAAAATTTCTCGGTTATAACCGAATTTTCTGAGCCCTAAACATAAAATAATGTGATATACCCTATTATTTAATACTTTAGACAGTAGACTGTACAGTACAATACAACTAATGTTGCCTTAGCATTATTATAGCGTTGCATGGATATCTTTTTTATTTGAAATAAAAACAAAGAATATTCTTAGAAATACAAAATTTTATATAAAACATTGTAATTTTTAATTTTTATAAAAAATGTCTAATAATATTACACCTGTTTCTCCGATCGAAAATACTTTGAGCCAAACGAATGAAGATACTAAAAACTACATAAATCTAGATAAGTTTTCGTTAACAAACTATAATGTTAATGCACAAAAGTTGCCAAAGTAAGTATTTTGAAACTATTGCAATAATTTTCATGAAAACTTCATTACAATGATAGGTGGTTACTAGAATTTGATACTTTCTCCTTTAATAAAAAGCTCGAAACAAATAGCCGCCCATTCACCGAAAACAGTGCATCGGAAAAACCAAAATGGTTTACAGAATTAGTGCAACAAAGAAGATTAAGCGAAACAAATTTTAATCCTGACGCAGAACTTGATGCCAATTTATTTAATACCGAAAGTGATTCATTAAATTTATCGGATTTTGGTGATTTGAAAATTAAGAAATATAGAGAAAAATCTCGCCATGAAAACGAAGAATTAAACCTCTCTTTAAACTGCAATAAAACCATGAGCTGTCCATCAATTCCCAAACTAATTGAATATGAAATCGATTCCATGCCATCTATAGATATAATCGATGAAGAAATCTTAAATAATTTAAGTATAAGAAAAGAAAAAATGGAGAATTCAATGGATGAGCAAGACTTTATAATACCTGAGTTACCATTTGGAAAGGAATTATTATTTGAAATTAAAACAAATTGGGGCGACAATGAATTTGTTGGGTTAAATGGGATCGAAATTCTTCATTCAAACGGCAATGAATTGATCAAAATAGAAAAGGTAATCCATTACACTAAATGCCAATCTTTTGATTTTAATGATAATACTTGATTGAAAAAGTTATGGAGTGAACCAAAATGTACGGGTAATCTAAACGCCTTAATCGATGGCATATATCGTACGCACGATGATTCACATATTTGGCTTACAAAATTTAATGATCAAAGCCAGTTACCCATTAAATTATGGATTAGGTTTCAATCTTTTGTTTCTATCGCCATCATTCGAATTTGGAATTACAACAAATCGCGAATTTACTCTTATCGCGGCGTTAGATATTTAATAATTAAATTGGATAATCGAATCGTGTTTAAAGGAGAAATAGCGAAAGCATGTGGAGAACTGCAGGGATCACCGCAAGTATTTGGTGATGTATGTGTTTTATTTCCAAAAATCATTATTGAAAAAGATTACATTAAGATTCAGAGCGCTTATTCAGTACTTTTATCTTTTAAATAATATTTTCAGAATATTAGGTAAGATAATGTTTCAAAAAATTTTATTTCAATACTTGCAGAGCCCTATTATTAAATTTTTGTTTTTAAAATATAAAATTAACAATTAAATTAATTACCTTTTTTGTAAAAAAATGTTTTAAAACGAATTTTTCTCCCATTTTTGGGTTTCAAATTTTTTGAAAGTGGCCCCAAATGAATAACGTGACCATAAATTAATTACCTTAATATTAGTATCTATATTACTAAAACAATTTATTATATTTCTATAGACAATACTTTTTACAATCGATGAAAAAATATTGGAAGATATCGCGGAGAGAGACGTGTCGTTCCAAGAATTGATAAACGATATAATAACTCAAGACATATAATCAATTTATTTTATAGTACATTAAAACTAAAGTTGTTTGTCTACATAGTTAACGCAAATTATACTGTAGTAACTATCTATGAACACATTAGTTAACTCATATTTTTCCAGGAAATATTCCTTGTTCTCGCTGTTCATCCCATCTGTTGGTCTATAGTGGATAACGCCATACGTAAGTAACCGAAATGAAAAGTATGGCAATTGAGATGACATGACTTACCCACGTTGATGGACACAATTCATTGTACGCCCATTTATACCACTCGCACGGAGAACAGTCTTCACCCTTAGAACTCTTCACTTTACGGCAACGATGATAATCCAAATAATTTTGATAACAATTTCTGTAAACATTATTTATAAACACAATTAGATGTATTGTTTTAGATAAATCAATAAAAAAAGAGATTAATTTCAAAAATGAGTGTAATGGTGTTTATACCTGGTCTGGTTTTGATTGGGAAACCGCGGATCGTATGGAACTGTTTTCAGTCCTTCTCTCGGAACTTTAATCACTTCTACAGGCATTGTTACCAAATCTATTAATTCACAAAATATTAGCAAATATAATGGATAATTTAATTAATAAAAATGAAAGCGATAAATCTAGTATATCGGTATATTGGTCTAAACAATTAAAACCATTGATGAATCAACCAAATATTAAATAATTATTTCTTAAACATATTAATCTATTAATGCATAAAATTGGAATATAAAATGTTTAATTAAAAGTAAAAATAAAATGAATTGAATTACCAAATTAGTTTTAAAAATATAAATCGCAATCAATTATCAATGGAGTCAATAATAACATCAATTAATTACTTATAGAGATGTTAGCCGTCATCTTATACAGTATTATTATTTCAAACTTTGGCATTGCATATGAAACGCTACCGTTTTTATTATACATCGGTTTTTAGTTATTTATTTTTAATATTAAATGCCTATAGGATTATATGGTTTTGTTATCATTGAGTGATTTGGAGTTCTGTCGAATTCTTTAGAAATTTTGTAAAAACATGCAAAACTCTGTTTTGATTTTAAAACTACAAAGCACTTAAATTTCGGAATTTGATGCCTTGATTAGATAAACACCAATTGATGAGTAAATATTAGTTATGCTTTAATTATAAGCAAACTTAATCGAATAGAAGATAAAGCATGAAAATTAAATTATTGAACACATTGTATAATATATGATTTATATTATTTAAAAGGTTTTCCGCATATAATCTCATTTGTAATAAGCTTACATAAGGGATAGCATATTATAGGGATATTAACCGAAATTTTTCCGCACAAACATAAACATTATAATCGTATTATGTATTAAGTCATCCATAATTTTATTTTTACTATATATAATAATATGTATATAATATATTAGATTATAATTATTAAGTTTATTTATCGCTTTTAATCCAATTACTGTTTATGTTGACTGGTTTGGCGTATTATTATTAGAATTAGTGTTTTATTAATGGCAAACAAAACACCAGAAAGTAAGCCATATATTACTATAGTTTTTACATACGCACACACATATTACCTGTTAATATTGACCATTTAATTAAATATTTACAGTTAGCTTATACGTCGATGATATACCCATGAAATTGTCGGATAAATACAAACCAATTGATTTGAGCGCATATTTGGATAATGAGATATTAATTCCGGACATGAATGAGTTATTGAATGATTTCAATTTAAATGTAAGTCACTTTTATTTATATGGACAATGGTTTTTATTTAATTATTATGTGCGTTCAAAACTATTCAAATATATGATTATTTTTTAGTATAATTTTGACAGAGAGCTATACTCATTAGAAGTGGCGAAACGCAGAGATTTAGCCAAACAGAAACCCAACGCCGAAATCGATGACCGAAAATCGAAATTTGATAAGCAATTGATTGGTGATAAACAATTAGATAAAAGTGCATTAAAAAAGACATTATCGAACAATTTGAACGTATCCACAAAAAAATGGGTTGAACTAAATCATGGAGAAATACTGAAACCATTAACTAAAGGCGCAAATATGAGTGATATTTATATAAGTGATACGAACATAGTTAGCCTACAGTTTGCTAACAAATCGGCGATTAATCCGCGAGAGTTCGAAAATGACACGTCTAGTCCTTTCGATAACGTAGAGTTACAGACCATTGATGACATGGAAGAACTTAATTCAGTATTTTCTGCGTTTCACAAGCATCACATCAATGACATTAATAACCAGACCACAAATAATGGTCAAATTAATCACAATTCTAATCAATTTAATAATATAAATGGTATCCATTTAAGTGGTGTTTATGGCTACCAGATTCCCAACGATTTAGCCGATAATAGTGTCAAAATGAATTATTCGCATATTGATAATGAAAATGCAGCTCAAAATCAATCTAGTAGTTTAAGGTCATCCAAAAGTGCATCTGATTTGCCCACTCTTTTAAATATTGAACAATCATTATTAAACAAAAAAGAGCGCTCACACACTCCTCCGTGTTATTCATCGAATAAAAAACTGAATAAAACGGTACAAAAATTGATATTAAGTGATCCATACGATGAACTTTCACAATACTCTAAAGATTTTGTCAACTCTATTAGTTTAATGGGATTCGATAGAAGTAGAGTCGCGCGCGCTGTCAAACATATACATGATGACCATAAAAAGGTTATAGATTTTCTTCTTCAGGTTCAAGCTCTAGAGGAAGATGGCTATGATTCTAGTGAAGCGGAAATAGCGCTCCATATGAATAATTATCAGTTTTTAAAGGTTCATAATGAAAAATTATTGATTTAAATACTTAATTTACTTTTCATTTATAGGCAAAAAAATTTCTTGATTCTCTGCGGCATCTTTCCGAAACTGGTTATAACAAAGCGGATATTGTAAAAGCACTCGTTAAATGTAATAATGATAGGGATAAAGCTCTTGATATTTTACTCAATTCTCAATAAATATTTTTCAGTTTATTAAATTTATTTTATTATTGTTTTGTGATTTTATAAGCTTAAAAGCTCTAGACCTAAATTATCAAATAAGTTTGGAAAAAATAATTATACTGTAAGTAAATGATAAAAATAAGTAAACAACTTTTGACTAATTGTGAATAATTAAAGATTTTATTTGATAATACATAATTATTTGATGCTCTTCTCTCACAACATACCAGTCGTGGATTATTATACGTATATTTATAAGCATTATTATTGGCATTACATTCTAACGATTGAATTATAAATAATCGATTGATGCAATGTTACAATTTTACATTTTCTATTAAGTAAATAATAAATCATAAACCCATCCTTTCCTATTGATATATTTATGGCCTTAAATAGAACAAACAATGAATTTTTCAAAAAAATTGTAAATTAATACAAAGAGCGAAGAAAAGCTGATTTGATGGTGTTTTTGGATTTTGCCAACAACTGAAACATTGAACTTTTATAAGAAGAGCCAAAAAATTTTTGATATTAAATTTTGATGTATTAATATTAATATCCAGTAAGTTCGGCAAAAGTCTGGTCCAACTCGTCTGAGATTGACTTGTATTTTTCCTTTTCATGAACCAACTCGTCTATGAAATGTTTAAATCATTATTTACATTATTGCTCAGTTTAAATCATTTATTTAAAATCTAATTATTAATTTTAAACGATATGAGTATCAGTTAATTAAAGCACACTACGAACAAAGCATCCGTTATTAAAACACTAACATATAATTAATATTGTATAATAATAATATTAAAAATAATACGTACTCTAAACACCTTCCATTCGATGCACATTCAGTTAATTAGCATCGAATTGCAATGATTAATAATTAAAGTCGATTATATAAGGAATGTGAACGTGCATCCAAATAGCAGGCAGTATTTAATATTAGGAATGATATATTAGTATAACGAATATATATGTGATATATTATTATTTGAACATAAAAATCGTAAATTGGTATATGGAAGCGAAGGACGGGCTAAATTAAGTCAATTCACATTGACTGGAGGTCTTTTAATGTAGTTTCGACCTCCTCTTGTAAGAGATGCGTTTTTTCTCGTTCTCCCAATAACTCATCTAAAGCGATAAATAGCATTGCGTTTATTAATATCAAAACGTTTCAAATATGCATCATAGAAAATGTTAGTGACAAAACAGCTATCAATATATTCTATACACATATACAATTATATACCTTCCAATCTATCGACTTCTTTCTGCAATTTTTGTACAGATCGTTCGGCGAATTCTGCACGAGCTTCAGCCTAAATCACAATTTATTATTTAATATTTAAAATCACAATTTTCCGATTATTAGCCGCTGGTTAAGCTATTTAATACTTAAACACCGAAACAAACACAGACCTCTTGAAGTCTTAAATTAAGTTGGCGTATAGTGGTTTCATAGGTTTCCTCCTTTTGCATAGCCTATCGCACAAAAAAATTGTATTAGAAATCGAAACTCACCTCTTTTAGTTTAGATGTGCTTAAGCGTATCTGCTGTTCATATGCTTCCTCTCTTTGTTGGGCCTAAATGTGTTGATTTTTAGAAGTAAAGGAAAAACATTTGAAAAAAAGATATGGATTTGAATATATCTCAGAGTCAAAAGTTTTAGCAATAGTATTAAAATCCAATTCAAAACCACTTCACAAAGATTTAAATATGTCTTTGGGTTATGTGTAATTAATTAAAATGCGGCAAACAAAAACTTATAAGTTGCAAAATTAATCGTTTATAAGTTATAATATAACAAAAATTAATAAGAGTGACGTCAAAAAAAAGTAATGTCATTAAGAAAAATTATATAAAAAATTAGCTGTTGAAGTTAATGATGCAAAATATCAAATATTATGAGTAATTCAAAGTAAATTATAGAGGAGCTGATACGCACACACATTAAACATTAGAATTAATTAAAATTCAATCAATTATAATCAAAACAATTAACATATCAAAAGTTGAACTAATTGTTAATTTACCTTTTCTTCGCTAACTTCTAATGATTTCAAATTATTACCAACGACTCGCAATTCTTCTTCGAGTTCAACGATTTTTCTATACAAAAATAATATTTAATAATAAGTATGACCTTTTATTAATTAGTTATGTTAGTATACACAGCTTAATATGCAATATTAATCAAAAAACAAACACATTCTCATTTTGATTTAAACAAAAATTAAACTCTGTAGGAATATAATTCTTTTTATAAACTCCTTTATCCTAAAAATTTTTACTATATTCTCGACAAAAATCTTTTAATGTCTTTAATGGTCAAATTAAATTGTTTTAAAAGTACTGATTTTAGTGAAATCAAAATGAGCGATAAGAATACGACATACCCTTCTCCAGTTGTGGCTCTTTCTTCAGCTCGTTCGAGATCTGCTTCCAACATAGCTATTCTTCGAGCCATCTTTTAAGGGCAATCAGTAATCGATACCATGCATCATGCAGTTGATTGAAATACAAATATACACACAAAATACATGCAAGCAAAAAGAGTTTTGTATTAACATTATGTTAGATTTATTTCATATATATATAATTATATATTTAAATATTTTGAAACAAAATAAAATATTAATATCAAAACAGTGGCAAACCAAGCAAAAAATCAAATATAATCTTAAATAATAGAGTTTGTCAATCAGTGAAATAGTATGGCGTGTTATGAGTTGCGGAATACACACTTGATATACAGTATGCGACAATAACTTACGATTCACCGGTTTCGGCACGCTCTTCGGCTCTTTCCAAATCTGCTTCAACCATTGCCAGTTTACGCGCCACCTAACAATTCATATTTTACAAACATAGTGTCAGTTATTGAGCTCAATTTAACACAAGTGATTAATCAATGCTTTTATCTTTTGGTGAAGCAGTTCAGTTAACACATTAATGTTTTAAAACGGTGTGAACACATCATTCCAAAATCGTCACAACAAATTGATTATTATTGGTCGATATTTGTTAATAATTGATTTTTTGCATACTTTAATATAAGTTATTGTTACAACATATTATTTAAATAATAAATTATATTTAAATGAAAACTCAAATAATATAAAATATAAGTGCATATAAGATAAAAAATAAAAATATAATGTGTGGACAATGACTGGTCATGCATAAAAAAACAATTATAAAACACTATAAAGACCATAGTCATTTGTCACCTCATCATATTTGCGATCTGCATCTTCAGCCATCATTCTGGCCTCTTTTAACTGAGACTCCAAACCATCCATTCGCTCCTCATCGGTGATGCTTCTATGTTCAAGCATCTTTCGCATACTGAGATAAAGTAATATAATTAGACAAAAAACCCTTTTATTCTCAACATTTTTTCCGACAAAAATTTCAAACATTTAGTAGAAACGCGTAAATAACAAATAATATTTAATGATATTACTGGAAATGATTGTTGCCACTGAATTGTATTGGTCACTATTACACCCCTAACCCTTACCTCTTCGTATTTCTTGTCAGATTCTTCAGCAATAAGCCTGGCCTGAGCCAATTGAGTTTCAAGCATAGATATTCTATCATCTTCCATATTTGTGCGATTTTCCAATGTTTTTCTAATTCTATGATTTGTCATATTATTATTTTACATGCATTTTTAAATAACTAAATAGTATGGCCAGAAATACTAAACTTTTTAAATAATAGTGTGAAAGAGAGAAAAGTTTCATTTTAAATGTCGTGACAATTTATTTTAAGTAAATCAATTAAACGGTTTGGATTTACTGCACAATTCAGTATTGAAATTTAAATCATGTGCATTCAATAAATAAAGTTGAGAAAGTGGTGAGCAATTCTAATTCGGTTAAAATATTTACCGTTCGCTCTCATCTGCGGCTTGAGATGCTTCCTCAAGCTTTTGAGTGGCAACTTTAAGCCGTTCTTCCGATCGTTCTAAATCTTCTTCAATCAATTGGATGCGACGGTTATGTGCGGCAAGATCTCCTTCAGCCTATATTAAATGTATTCAGCGTTTGTATATTTTATTATGTGAATATTTTTTAAAAATTATCCAAAATTATAGTAAACTTCTTAATGTCGGTATTAGTATATTTTAATGCCTTCGAAAATAGTTGCTTAATTCAATTTAAGGTATTTATTAGCGTTAGAAATTACTATTATTAAAAAACTTATATAAAATTTTAAATTATATATTCTCACAATGTAGTAAAAATTAGTCATAAAAAATCAATTTTAAAACTAGATATTTTAATATATTTGCCCATTTCAGACAACACATAGTCGGTGATCATATAATATCAGAAGCGATTTAATTTGAGATTTTTAAAAAAAATTTTCATTTAATTTTAAAATATAAATTATCAACTTTTAGATTTGACACCATAATCAAGAGACTAAATTTAAGTCATAAATATTGTTGTGCTGTAAATAAGTTATAAAATTATAAATTTATGTAGAAAATTTAATCCTACTGTGCTCATCATTTTTTTGGTATTTACTGTTTACGAGTTTGGAATTTCCGGAATTAAATACAACCGAAAAATAAGCTTATAAATCATGCTTTCACTCTCTCAGTGCAGTGAAAAGTGAATTTACCAAAAAAAAAACAAATGAATATTAACTCAGTTTTGCTAAATGATGTATGCAAAAAAAATTAATAATACTTATAATGCTGTGTGTGTTTGTGCTAAATGCTTACATGTGAAAATGTTTACAATTTATGGGTGAAAAGCAATGATAAGCAAAAAATAAGTATTGCAAGTTACGTATGTTTTATCATTTAAGAACAGAATAAATTACTATAACTACTGTAGAGAAAATGAAGTTCGTTGAATACTTTGATAAAAATACATGTCTAACATATATTGCCATATCATATCAAATATTTTTGATAACTTCGAACCAATATTTTTTTATAGGATCCAAAAAATTAATAAAACCATATATTTAAATAAAACTAACATTTTCCATGAAAAAATTTATATAGAATTTATTTTTTGATGCGTGTATGAAATGAATGACTAGTAATAAATAGATTGAATATATGTCTCCATTTGAAAGCAGGATATTCTGGTTTTGCCATTATCAGCATTAAATTGCTATATTTAAAATTTAAGCCATAAATATAATACTAGTATTATTCAAAGTTTTTATCGAAATACTATATTAAATTTAAAATCAACACGAAGTTAGAAGTATTATTTACCAATTTTTTCTTATAATATTCAATAATATTATAACAAAATGTGCACAATTAACGCACAAATAAATTATAATTTTCGATTTGATAAATTGAATTAACAATCATAAACTTCTATATCAAGCGATTGATAGCCATATATCAAAAATATGCCAACAATTGAGAAAAAACAAACCACCAAAAAAATCAAAATTTATAAACGAAGAAAATGAGTAGTATTTATCAAAATTTGATCGTAATTTGAATTTCGATTTAGACATCGATTACGAAATAAATAATTGAATGAATGCGATAATAGAGAATGAGTTTGTGTTTGATTTAATTTTAGTGATAGAGAGGTGTGTCTGAGGTGTGATATGTGTCCTTTTATATCAATACAGACATAATTTGACATCAATTGAATAGAAGGTATAGTTTAAGCAATGAATGACTCACTTCTTCGCGTCTACGGATTTCCTCAAGTAATTTCTGTTGCGTTTCCTCAGCGATTTCTTTGGCGGCCTCTAAATCTTCTTTCATTGCTCTCATCTTTTTCTTCAACACTTCTAGAAGTGTTCCTTGAGTTTGAGCCATTATTTTAGTTCACTTATTGGCAAATGATATGATAACACAAATTGAAAAGTAATAGTAAAATCTGGTACACCAACAAAAAAAACTATGTTTATTTTAATGTCTGACTGACTGACGATTACTATTAACGTATTAAATATTGCTATAAAAATGTTATAAAAAGGGATCGATATTACATAGCAATACAACACCAGCAACACGTACCACAACCACAGTGCCACTCAGTAGACAACTCGCTCTCTCTTTTTGAAAAAGTTAGACGATTCCAAATAATATTTTAACTGTTAATATTCTGCGCTTATATGATTCAAAAATTTCTTTTACCCAAATTTATTAGAAACAGTGATCTAATAACTGAAGTGAAACGAAGTGATCAACAAAAAAAATATCGTTTTATTGTGCGTTAGCCTATCGAGAGTTTACTGCATTCCACAATAAATGCAATGGATTGCTGAATAACATAACATACAATTGTGTTTACTATTGCGGTCTATCAGTCGTGAGCTAATAGAGACTAACTTTCTTTTGAACAAAACCAGTAATACTGCTTAATTCACTTGTTGTTAAGGTCAATGATATATGACAAAACCAGATTTTACATTAAACATTTTATTTGAAAAACTGTGAAATCTATTGCTTTGCAAAACAATGGCATTACACCCTAATTTTCATATTATTTATATTATTAAGCGCTTTATTTAAGTTGATTAATATTGATTAATATTAACCATTTACTATATATGATTATACTGCAGGTATGTTACAGTACAGTCCCTTTATGTAGCGTACGCGTAAATTTGTAGTTTTTTTAAACCTTACTCTTAACCATTTTGATTAATTGGTCAAAAAAAAGTTAAGCAGAATTATGCGAAATGATAGGTTGATAGATAGATTGTTTTGAAAGTTGAAGAGAAGCGAAGAGTGAAATGTAGGCTACATTTTCTATACATACAGTATGTACAGTATGCAGTGATAGTAGTTATTTTCATATATCATACCCTTTTTAGCTGTACGTTTCGAATATTACGCAATTCATTGGAAATGAGATTATATTTCATAAGTGTCTTTGAAAATAAAGACGAGTCAAAGCCCGGATAGCCAGCGCTTGGCTGATGGTTTCTTCGTTTACTTTGAGTTTGTATTTGCTCTGTTCGTACGCTCGAACATCGCATTCTCGCCAACTCTTCATTTTCTTCCACATTCGTATCTCTAGATTCTCGACTAACTATAACATCTTCAGCGCCATCACCACACGTTCGTTCCATAGTTTTTTCCTCTATTATCGCTTCAATTTATCGATATTATAGATAATTTCTATGGTATATTTATTTTCATATACAAATGATCTCAATCTACAGTAAAGTTTATGAGTTTCTGTTCTTATAAGGCTTTGCAACAAAACTTCGCAGTAATGGCATCAATGATATCATTACAGATAAAATATGAAAAGATTTTAAATAACTAGAGTGTGGAGATGCGAGTAACTAAGCATTTGATGGTTTATTTTGAAAATATTATTCAAATTAAATAAAATATAATGAACGGAATGTTTAAAAAAATCACAACATTGTGTTTCGTATACAAATATTCCGAAACACAACTTAAGGAAGTTATCAAAACGCATTCAATTATTGCATAAGTTTCTCTTTCGTTTACTAAAAAGGCGTAACATCACCAAAATAAACAGCAACACAGTTGGCAATGAAGTTAAGTTCTTATCGCACCAAATACGGCTCCGTTTACGTCACTTTTTCGAGTGAAACAGCGATATTAGAATAGCTCTCATTACAGCGCATTTTTAGCTATTTTACTCTTTTTTCAGACCATTTAAAATCGAATCGTTAATTAAATTTAATAATGAAATAACTTCGGGTGAAAATTCAAAACTTTTACTTCAGTATAAAAATAACTTTTAATTTTTAAATTTTTTCATGATTATTATGTATCCAAATTTTTTGGTTTTAAAGAAAAACATATCGATTTGGCAATGTCTGTCCTTCCGACTATGTACATGCAGCGTATTTTAACTATTAACTAGAAACTTGTATAAAAATAAAAAAATTTCATCATGGCATACATGTGGCAAATAGACTTTAGAATTAATTAAATAAGAAAGAGGTCTACATTAGAAAGTTTGTTCTCGTTTAAAATTGATTTTTAAAGAATAAGGTTTATTTCCGCATAATAGGCAAAAAGTCAGAATAATGAATTTTTAGTTTTAAATTTTTATATGTTCTCCCGGAACACGAAAAGAATTAAAATAAATCAGGCATAAAAGCATAAAAAGTATTAGCGAAAAGAAGTGTAAAATACTCAAAAAGAGTGTAAAATTCTTATTCTATTCTATTCTATTCTTAGAATTCTTATTTTATCATAAATTAAACAAAAAAATATTTCTTAAAAGTAAGTAAATTAGTAAAGTTAGGCTTACAGTTTGAAGCGCTTTTTCCTTCTCCTCTAACTTGTTGTTAGCCTGTGCAAGCGATTCTTGTACTTGATCCAATTCATTCTCAATTTGTTGAATCTTTTTTTGAAGAGCTCGCACTTCTTCCTCGGACTAATGGTTGAAAACTTAGAATTAGTCCATCATTTTAAAAATGAAATCTAAATAATAAAACGAAACCTTTTCGGCCCTCAAAGCGGCATCTCTTGCACCCTGTTCTGCCGTTTCCGCACGATCCACAGCATTATCTTTCTCTAATTTCATGGCTTGCATCTTTTTCTTGATTGCCTCCATTTTTAATTAAATTCAATTGGTTTACACAATATAAAAATGAATGAAGAATACAAACACAACGATTAACTATACAGACGAGAAGGCAATCAGTCCAACAATTATCGCACCAAAGCCAGCAATGAAATTCTGAAGACACTTATAGTTTGGTAATAGTAAATGAGGAGATATATGATGCCAAACCTCGCAAGTGGGATGTGTCGCGTTCAGATTGCAAACCTTTTTCTCTAATTCTGGAGTTATCCACTCTCTCAACATATCTAAGTTTAGCACAATAGCTCATTAAAATTTATTTATTCGTATAGAAATGTTTTCTGGTTTATATCGAAAATAATTTTTTATGCAAATAGTATTGTGATTTAGCATTAAAAAATTTAGACTCAAACAATATTAATTAAATTAAATTAAATTAAAATTTCAATAATTTAAATTAATAGAGATTAGTATACGGGAGGATGTATTTTGAATACTATATTTAGATATAAGATGCAAATTTCTATTTTGAGAGTTAAGCACATCTACCAAACGGTTATTCCAATTGGTTGCCGCAAATCATCAAAACGGAGAATGCGTGACATCACTGGTGTTAAATATCCAAGTGGAGTAAAAATTTACAATAAGCCAGAAACTAAAATTGTTTACGTTTCGCTGTATGATAGACATTCAACATCAACAAGTAGGTTAAATTTTAACCCATTCCTTTACTACATAAACAATTACTTATACCGCAGTTTATAATAAATAAATAATTTTTAAAGATTATTACTGCAAATTTTCTGCCATTTGGGCTCATTTTAATTATTGAAAGTCAAAAGTATAGTATATGACTAATAATAAAGTTCACATGATTTGAGATTTTAAAAATTATATTTACTTTGATTAACTTAATTCTTTTTGTTCGACTCGTTCGAAATAGGCTTATAGTCATTTAAATTAAAAATTGTTTGATTTTTTTCCAAATACCTGTAAAAGTAGAAGTAAATCAAAAATATAATACTTAATTTCCAATATTATCGTTAAGACTTACTTTACTAAATCATGAATATACTCCAATAGTAAAGCGCAATTTTTTTCTTCATAATTAGTATAAGATAATAAACCACCAAGTTTTACTAAATATTTTTAAAATTTATTAATATTTTTGAATATATAATTAAAAAACAAATAGCATTTGAAAATAACAATTGAAATCTTACCAAATAATCTTAGCAAATGAGGAAAACCGTAAATGGATGACATTATTACGTCTTCTTGATTCTGATTCGTTTGAGACTGAAATTGTAATCTTTCCTGTTTGTATAATAATTGAGTGGCGAGCGTTATATTAAAATATTCTTTAATTGCATTCGCAATTTCAATAAACGCGCTTTCCTTGAAAGGCGTGCATTTAGTGTTTGATTTATGTTTTAGATAATCACTGAGTATTTGGTCCACAGTAATACGAGCAGGCAAACTGAATAGTTTTTTCTGTTTAGTTATCTGATCCCAATCATCCACCAAAATTTGTTTTAAATTTTCTCCTAATTTAATTTTAATATCTAATTTCTTGGCAGTAACGTCCTCTTGTTCCAGATTTGGTTCCGCGCGTATTCTTTTCTTCCTGAGTCCATCAATAGAAATATCTTTGACATTGGGTAAACTTTCTTTCGATTCGCTAACAGGCAATGTTGTAATCGTAGATGAAGTGGAGGCATTCGAAGCTACTTTGAGCTTAGATTTATCGATTACTGCACCAGTAATATTAGGGGATAACGAAACGCTATCTTTTAAATCATTCGGTTTTCTCTTTGCAGTTTTCTGTCTATTTTGACTAAAAATATGGCAAATGTTTAAAATGTTTTATTGCATGCATTTATTGAATCCACGAATGCTTACATATGCGCTTCATATAACTCTTTCTGGCGTTGTATGTTAGTCTCATTGCATTTTAAAACTCTGTTTTCAGGAACCCATTCATCCCAACTATAGCACGTTACATGTAATTTTAAAAATTATAATAAGTAAATTACTAATCAGTGTTACGTATTATAATATTTTATTTTAATTTTAAAACTGGAGACGAAAAATTCAGGAAAATCTTTATTGTGGGACAAAGTTACAAGTAATTCAATAATATATGCATTTTGAGTATGACCAATAATTCTGATTTTTGTTCGCAAAATAAAACATTAGAATATCGATGTAAAACAATTTATTGCCACTAATTGTAAAACTGATCCACTGTCAAAAGATATTTCTCTCGTTACAAAGTTATTCTCATAATAATAAGTAATACGTTTGGATTCTGTCGGTAAACTCGGTATTATATCAACAACTTTTGACGTAACTTAATAATACATTGGTTTTTATGTAAAATTGTTAAACTCAAAACTAGAAGAAATAAATGACTTTGAATAATCGGTAAAATAACCAATATACACTAAAACGTTATACTGGCTATTATAGTTGGGAAAATTTCCCTTTTTGGCTGAAGAGGAGAAACTTCTGTGAAAGTTTACATTTGGAAAGTTTCTCCATAGAGAAACTTTTAAATCACATGTTTTCCTAAGTTTATAAAAAAATCATATTCATCTATGGTAATGCCATTGTTCTATGGAAATATTTTTGACGCCACCTATTATTTGTTTTTAAAAATATTTTCATTCGTGGACAATATTTCTCTTTGGGAAATATTCGTAGAATTTTGAAGAAATTTTCTCAGAAACTTTCACT
>JAQIXJ010000630.1:0-29854 GCA_034700185.1 Phthiracarus laevigatus
ATAGCATTTATTAGCATTTATAGCTTTTATAGCATTTATCATTAAAAATAGCATTTAATAGCATTTATAAATGGAGCAAAAACGACTCCAAACTATATAAATCGTGCTCATATAATATTTATATGCTTATAATTTATGAAATAAAAAGTAGCAAATGCTATCTTTTTGACTCTCTAATTATTATATAAATAATAAATTAAAAGTTGTTTTATTTTCCCAGCTTAACCCGATTTTGGTTATTAGTAAAATTACTCCGGATAAACATTAAATTTTAAAAAGTTCCCGTTTCCTCTTTATAAATAAATTTATAAATAATACAATAAAAGTATTCAAAATCAATATTAAGTGAAATTAGAGTAGGAATTATGGTGTTCTACGATCTACGCCAGTATTGTTGTAAAAAATTAAAATTAAAAGTACGAGAGACATAACGTTTCATTTGGTATATTTTATTTTATTTTATTTCATTCTTTCATTGGGTATTTTTCTTTGTAATATGCATTGTTTTATGGATATAATTTTACATAATTTAAAATATTGTAATGATTTACTAATTTTATTTAAATTACCTCTTTTCTTCTGTTCTGACTGAAGGCGCTAGCCTAAAATAGTTTTTTTTGTTTAAATATTAATATTAGTTATTATCTAAGAGTATTGTTAGAACAATGAAATAAGTTTTCTAAAACAATACTTTACTTTAGAAATATCTGTTATTAAAGGATAATAGGCAACGCTTTTTAGAATCTAATTTAAAAAAGTTTAATATATCCAAATCAATTCTTTTTTAATTTCTTATTTTTCCATAATTATTTATAATAACTATAAAATTATCACGGATCTATTCCTGTTTTTTGGCATTAATTTGCTCCCGTTTCCCTTCCTTTTTAACTATTTTTTAGTCCCGAAAATCCGTTCTCTAGTTATTATCGAACGTTTCAGTTTAAGTGTTTGCGAAAGCTTTAATTTATATTTAAAGCTTTTTCTCAAACTTAAATATAGATTTATAGATTTAGATTTTCCTAATTCAATGATTAAAAATAGCTTAAAATGATATTTTCGATTCATATCAGAAAATATAATTTTTACGCTAAAAATTCTGACCAGAATTGCGTTTATTATATAAATTAATAGGAAGAAAGAGCAACCAAATTTGATTTACTGTTCCGCTAATAAATCGCTCGTTTTTTAATTCCATTGTTGACAATAGTTTAGTTTGCCTAACCGTTAATTTGTTTTTTATCCATTATCACAGTAACTGTTTAAGATCTAACCAATTAGAAATGCAACGATTGACTAACAAAAAACTTTTTTGGCATTAACTCATTAAAGAAAACAATAAATAATTATTAATGAATTAGTCATCGAGAAAAGCTATTTTAAACTTTTAGTAAATATATTGTATGAAATAAGACGCCCGCATATAAATATAAGTAATAAATATATTTGTTATTTAATACAAAGTTTGAGTAATAAAATGACAATCAAATATTTAACTATTAGTAATTAAAATGAAATGAAAAAACACACTCTAAATATTTAGCGAAAATTTACAAAAAAAACAACGAAAAAAATAAAGCTTTTATTGTTTAAAATTTTGGTTAAAAGCAAAACTGTTTTATTAGTTGACACAACGAACCACCATATGTGCGACGAAATGGTTGCGCAAAGTGGAGCGAAAGGGGAACTGTTTGGTGCAAACGGCGCACACAAACGGCGGTCCACTTCCCAAATGAATGTCGGCGTGAATTCGCATCATCTTTTCGTCGTTTGTCTCAACATTACAGTCCAAACCCGCGCATAGTTTACAAGAGTACTGCTTCTCGCTCTTGCGTTCCACCGATCCGTTCGATGAAACCGCTTTCGATGCAACCGGTTTCGGTTGAACGCGTTTTGTGGCCATCGATGGTGTGTTCGGTTGAGCGCTACTCGACATAGAATACATGGATTGCATATTCGCATTACTCATTGTGTCATACATTGGTTGTCCATAGTATGGCAACATTGATGGCATTGCCATCGAAGGAATCGAAGACATGGTTGGCATCGATGGCATCATCTTATAGTAACTGTCATAACTGTTAACCAAATTGATTGGCTTTTGTTCGATATTAGCGTTTGACGGATAGTATTGGTTGTGATGATAGTAAACCATTGGACACCACGGATGATGAGAATAGTATTGGTACGGATTCGATGTCGGATCCCATTGGTTTGATAACAGATTTTTCGGTTGAGGTAATGGCAGTGACGCTTCACATACAACAACCAAAACACAGGTTAGTTTTATAACCATTCAATAATTTTAAAACATTTTACCTTCGCTGGCGTTTTGCTGATTATTTGTGCATCTATTTTCTGATTCCATGTTTTGACAAAACACACACACGTTTTCTAATACGAAATGAAGACGTAATCAAAACTACTATTCTATAAGTAATAGCTGTATGGTTTTAAATATTCGATAACATTGTTGGCAATCGAGTGTGGTGTGGCTAACAATGTTTAATTTGTATCATTGTTTACAGCTTTCGCGCGTCACTTACAAACGCGATTAATTCGCTACTTTTTTTTGACTATTATTTTTTCTTGCAGTTTGAAAAAGTTCCGTCCGGTTCTCTGTCAGTCAAAAACTGATTGTCTGACTGGGCTTATGAGTTAGTACTCGCTGTCTGATTACTTGTCCACGAAATTACTATAATAATTATTTCGATCACAGTTTTACTTTTCGTGTTAACTAGTATTGCAAGCGTAGTAAAGCTAATTAATTATACGCATTAAAAAACTTTTGTGCAAAGTTTTGGATCATTTAGATTCAACTTCTTTAAATCTATAGCACATACAGTATTAAAGCTTACTAACTAAAGCTTATTAAAGCTTGAATAAAGTTTACAAAATTCTCATCGAATGTTTTTAATTTTTTTTCTTAAATTATTAAAAAGAAATAATTAAAATAAAATTTGTTGAACTTTTCATTTCGATTGTAAAACTTTCATATTTTGCAATCGTTCCGAAAATCTTCTAACTGTCGGACATTCGCTCTGTTTCGACAATTTCCTTGATTTCGATCGAATTTTTTGCATTATATTGTTTTTGCTTTCAATGCTTTTATATTTTTTCATATTTTTAGTGTTTTTAGATTTATAATTTTGAAGAATTAAGCAACCATTGTCTCGTTTAAACCTTAACTTAATCGTATTTGATTTCGCTTTATTTTTCTTAGTCGTTTCTGGTATTGGCGGTCCATTTTCGTCATAAGTGTCGAAATAATTAAAATTTAATTCACTAAAAGGCAATTCTATAAAATGTTGAGGCAGTTGTAGCTCTTCTTCCGATCCAAAATTATCGCCACCACATTGCGGCACGTTTTCGCTGTCAAAATTAAGTCCAATAAGTTCCGTTAAATCGGTTAAAACATCTCCAGGAGTGGTTTGCGTTAAATTTGGATCCGATTTTAAAACAAAATCAACTTTATTTTCATTAATAATTTGTTGTTTGGAAATTGAGGCGAACTTCGAATTCGATTCTAACCCCGGTTTGCTCTTATGTTTAATTTCTTTTTCGGTGGCAGTTGTTGGGCATATATTTTTATGCCATTTTTCGCTTTCATTCAAGAAATTAACGGTTTCTAAGGCTGTATTATAATTTGGGCCAAACTTAGTGCTGGCTTGCATTGGAAACGTCTGCGGCAATGATTCGTGTCGGTAGCGATGATAATTGCTATAATAGTTGTTGTAATAATGCCAATAATGCCATAATTGCCATTTTTGATGATCAAATATATTCCTATGCCTTATGTTGAAATTGTTGAAATTTTGTCCGTATCTTACCATTTTTATTTCATGCCGATTAAAATCTTACTTTTTTAAAAATAATTTTTGTTTAAAATTTAAATGAATAACTGCATGAAAAACTGTGGATTTATGTTAAACTGGGATTCAATTTTAAATAATATTATTAAAGCTGATATGAAACCTGTATTGTTTCGCGAACGTTATTAACAAAGTATTGTTTATTATGAACGAGTTTTTACGTAATCAAACATATATATAAGACTTATGTATTTTAACTTTTTATCTAAATTTATATGCAATTTAATCTTGAACCTAACGGTTAACAAAAATCTATAAGTATTAAAAAATTGTAAATTTTTAAAAACGCACAATTAATTTAAGATAAAATTGATGTTATACTAAGTTTGGAAAAAGCACAACATTCTATGGTAATTAATCATTTTATGGTAAACTGTTTATTTTCAGCGCAATTTAAATAATTAAAAAATTTAAAAAATGATTAAATACTTTTAATGAATAAATTTAAAGCAACAAATTATCTCATAAATACTTCGATATATATTTCACACATATTGCTAATCACGCTTTTTATGGGGTTTCTTGACGTCGTCGGACACGTTTCTATGTCTTGTTTGAGTATCATCGGGACACGAAGCGCATGACCTTCTAAAACGATAATTGACAGCTGGATCTGAATCGGAAATCGATCGTTGTTTGTATATGGATCTCTTCCTTCGTCTACGAATACTAACTTTTCGCCTCACATTCGAAGGAGTTTTTCTATGTATTCCAGGCTTTCTTCGATATGCTGTTCGCTTTCTCATTGGAGATCTACTCGCATTCCTTGGCGCTGGTCGTGAACTCCGTCTTCTTTTCATCCTCGTTCTCGAAGAAACAGGAGAGCTTACACTTCTTCGCGACACTGAACCATATTTTGGTCTAGTTTTTCGACGCCTTTTCATAGATCTCTTTCTTTGTGGTTCACTATGAGTTTTAGATCGTCTAATAGTTGGTGATCTTTTGCGAGTTATTGATCGTCTCCTAATGCTTCGTTTTCTTTTCCCGACATTATCGGCACGTCTGCCAATCCTTGAGCCAGATTTTCTCCTATATTTTCTTCTTTTTGGAGAAATACTTCGTTTTGACCCTTTTCTACGTTTTGCCGAACGAGAACTCGAAGATCTTCTCCGACTACGTTTTGGTGTTCCACTATTCGACGATCTTTTTCTACGTTTTAGAGAACGAGAGCTAGAAGATCTTCTTTGCCTTCGTTTTGGTATTCGACTATTCGACGAACTTTTTCGACGTTTCGGAGAACGAGAGCTCGAAGATCTTCGCCTGCGTTTAGGCGTTCGACTAATTGCCAAACTATTTCTACTTTTTGGAGAACGAGAGCTCGAAGTTCTTCGCCTAAGTTTAGATGTTTGGGTACCCAATGATCTTCTTCTGCGTTTTGGTGTCAATTCATTCGACGATCTTCTTCTACGTTTTGTGCTTCGAATAGTAATTGATATTTTAGATCGTCGAACGCCTGCCGATCTTTTCCCGCTTTTTGACCTTCGAGTACTTACTGATCGTTTACGTTTGCGTTGACGATGCGATTCTGCGACGTTTGGTGAATCATGCGCTCTAATCGGAGATTTTCTATTTATTCCGGCATTATCTCCGCGACCACAAGATTGGCGATATCTCGCGCTCATTTCTAATGCGATTTCTTATAAATAATCGTTACCGTTATAATTATAACTATAAGCTATTTTGAATTTTATGCTTTAATTTTAACCATTGTTGCACACGTTATTTTGAAATATAACAATCTTTCTGTGCTAAAAGTTATTTGTTCAGTCCTAACAATAAGAATGGATTTAAAAACATTTAATAGCTGTTTACCAAATCCATATTAAAGTTGATTGCATTTCATTCTCCAAGAATGTTAACCGTTGTAAAAAAGCGAATTAAAGCAGAGCGAAAAATTTTATCTTTTTTGTGCGCAACTATTTAAGCTTAAAACTAGTGTTCATTTTTGTTTAAAGAAGTTTTAAAAATAAAATTGAAAAATAATGGGACAAAATCGAATTATATTTTGCAATAAATGCAATAATTGTGACTTTATTAAAAATATTTCTGATTTTTATACTCACAAAGAAACTTCATAAGTATTATATTTTTTTTATAAACTACCGGTTTTTCACAACTCATATTTGAAATCTACAGTTTACATTATTGTTATAACTTATATTTATAATATATATTTGAATATATTTTTAAAATGTGTATGTGATGAATGAGATGCGTTTCTTATGTTACACATGCAGAAAAAAATGTTCAATGAAATATATAAATGTTATTTAGTGTTTAAGGTGTGGGCCCTGAGAGCATTCTATTAAATGTGTCCATGTGTTTCCACTCATTTATATATATATATATAATTATTATTATTGTTTTATCTCGATTTATGGTTTTCATTTCAACATAATTCGTGTCAAACAAAATTCAATAAGAAAGCAGATCGTAATTATTATATCGATTTAAATATTACAATTAACAAATAAGGTGCTCATCAGTTTTTTTTTCGAAAACAATTTTTTACAAGATATATAATAACGACACAATTACAATGTCTTTTTGTTTTTTAACTTACATTTACGTTTAAATACAATTTAATATTACAAAGCTTTTGTAATTTACAAAACAAATCACAGTAATAATAATAATATTAATAAGAAAAAAATTCTAAAATAAAAAGCAATAAAATATATGTGCGAATGTAAATAAAAACATGATAAAAATGTATTTAAATAATTTGTTTCTTTCCTTTTCAAAAACTGGGTAAAGTTAAACAATAATTGTCAACAATCTATTTATTCCAAACATTTCTTTTCATTAGACTAACTAAAAAAGTTTAATCGTCAAATATTCTATTTATTAAAGTTAAATCTCAAGATATATAATTTGAAAATTAGCGAAAAATACGAGAAAAAAGCGTGCTTAGAGAAAATTTGTTACCACAATACGGATACTAATAACAGTAAAAGATAAATATTTAAGAGTCATATATAGCAGGTTTGAAATTTCATCGAAAATGCTCACAGATTGACACTTTGAATGCGTTTGCGTCTCTTTGTCTGTATCTTTACTTTATTATCACTCGTTTCTTTTATTTTAAGTGAAAAACTTTTTATCTATTAGTAATCAATAAATGACTATAATCTTTTCCGCCGCTTTATAACATATACCTAACTTAATGTAATTATTTGAAAAAATAAAAATAAAATATATTATTAATTATAAACTAATTATAAATTGTACTTAATATTAATTATTGAAGTTTTCATAAAAAAAATTATAGCCGCAAACGTACTCTGATATTTCAGATTATTAGTAATATTTAATAAGTACTTTTCTATTAGATTTTTAAACGTAATTAAATTCAATTTTAAATGCGATATAAAGCAATTAATGTATTTCGTTAATTTATTTGAAGAAGTAATTTATAATTCGATAAATTGCATTTGAATTTTTTGTTAAGTTTTTTTAAGATAACATATTCGATAATAACGGAAACTAATTTCGGAAACTCTGGTATAAAAAATTAAAATTTATCGGATATTTTAGCATTAAATTTTATAACTACATTCTAAAGGACAAAACCGAACCAGAAAATGCGCTAAATTTAATTCAAATTCTTGTTTAAGAGATTAAAATACCGGAAATATATTTATAAACCTTATCATTTAACACAATCTAAATTAAATATTATAATACGAATTGAACGGAGGATAGCGAGCAATGCTATTGTTTTGAAAATTCTAGAAAAATTTCGAAATATTTGCAATATTGGAAAAATTCGAGAACATATCAGATTTTGAGTTCACTGATTCTGTCTATTTATATTTTGATAAGAATTCAATTTAAATAAATCTTTATGAACGTTTAATAGAAAATCGATGCGCATTAATGCACATAACAAGTTATAATCGAAAAATGCTATCTTAATTTGTTATTACTCTGATTGCTTTAAACCAAAGTTATATTAAATTGCGTTCAGAAAATAGTGGTGTAAACTGTTGAATATAGTGTAACTTTACCCATCAAAACAAATGTGTTTAATAATCTTAAAATTAAATAATTACTAATTTTTTGCTTTAAATACTATTAACCAGGTTTTGTGGTGGTTTGCGCGAAATTGCTCTCAAATATTTGATTGGATGTCTGAGAAAATGCAATGAAAAAAATAAGTGTAATCAATGAGTGAAGTGAAAACAATATAAAAAATCAATGAGATAACGATCGCGTGATCACATCAATGAAGCGAAAAAATGTTTTTATAATAAATGGAAATTAAATAAGTACTCAAGAAAGTATACTCTTGACAGCTTCATCTAAAATCGGATCATTAATTCCAGGAGCGATACCACCATTAAAATTTCTCATAATGGCATCAGCTCTGCGTTGATCGTGAATATTTGGTATATGAGGATAATCCAGATTTCGAAAATCTGTGAGCTGTGAGTTGTGATGATGAAGATTGTGATGATAATACGAGTTGGCAGACATGTGTGTCTGTTGGACTGATGGCATGTCTAATATACTTTTGATGGCACATTGCATTTGCACGTCATGTACGTGTTGTGACGCGTTGTGATGAGACGATGAATTGAGATAATCGTTTTCGTCACTAATGTCCTCTTCGTCGTCCTCCTCATCCTCGCCATCGTCATCATCCACGTCTTCCTCGTCTTCATCATCATCGAGATTATCGTCAAGACCATCAATTGCTGACAGATCAACAGAGATATCTCCTTCTTCGTCTTCAGCGTTGAGTATTGACTCGACAGCGACCGCTGCCTCACTTTCAGGTACACCGAAACGAGAGTTCCACGATATTCTCCTGTTATTGGAACTGTTAGCAAGTATCGAATTGGTCCAATCTTGTGAATTATCTTCGTTAATATCTGAATAAATTTCTAAATCATTAGCAGTGGTTCCGTCCACATAATTATTTAAAGGCACGTGACTGTCCAAACGAGAAGTAACGTGATTGTGATTGTGCTGGAAATTGTCGTAATAATTTCCAACATCCGATAAATTTTGTTCAGAACTTGAATTCAGATAATTCGTTATAACTTCATCTTTATCACCATTATTGTCATCTTCGTCATAGCTATCTTCGTCCTCATCCTCGGACTCATCACTATCGTCAGCATTATCATCGAGTCTCCTAATTTGTGTGGGCGTCGATTGTAACCGGTATTCATCGCTTCCTATCGACGATTTTCGTTTACGATTTATGTACAACTTTTCCTCTTCTTCTATAGATGACCGCAATAATTGATACCACGATTCCGGTGCTGATGGCAGATCTAACACTAAATTACAACCAATAATACAATCAATTAGTCATAATTTCAGAGATTATCTAATCATACCTTTGCCCTGAGCAACAGCTTCTTTATCATTCTTAAGAGATGCAGTTTCTTCGCTTATAAACATTCTATCGAGCATTACATGTTCCGAAGATGGCGTTTCTTTCTGTAATTCAATAAAGTAATGATTAACTCGCGATATTCGAAACTATTTAAGTTTAAAAATCGAATTACAACATACCATGCTTTGTTTTAATAAAAGACTCCGAAATTTATCGTATAACTGCTGTTTTCTTTGTAACAATTGCTGAGAAACTATATCAAATAATTCATCACTTTTTTCTAGTTCATTGTTAGACATGGTCGGAGTGTTAAAAACATGGTAACGAAGTAATCGTTTGCAGGCATCATCTCTGGATTTAAAGGGCCGTTTCGTATCGGGTTTGATAGCAGCGGCTTGATCTACACTTAATTGCTGCTGAATTGCTTTCAATATTTTAATATTCTTTTTCTCCTGATCGGAATGCGAATCAATTTTAGTCACAGACGTTTTAGTTGTGGTTGAATTGGTAACTAATGAAGAACTTGTGGTTTGAGTTGGCGTATGCAATCGCAATATGACTGGCGTTGAGGTTGTTATTTGCGGCTTTACCGCTGATGCGTGATTCTGAGATATTTGGTTTGTTGCGGACAGAGTTTTTAAATTTTGCAACTGCTGTTTGGCTGGAGTGGTGAATGTGATGAGTTGATTACCCACTTGTATGGTTGTGGTGGCACTAACTGGTTGTGGCGCTGTGTGCGGTGTAACCGTTGCCGGCGTTAATAGACGTATTTGAGGTGATGTTTGCGCGATCGAACCTGATTTAAGTAGATTTACTAAATGCACATTCGGAACAGTTTGCGGTATTGTGTGAGAAATTGTTTGAGGAATTGATTGCGAGTGTTGTTGTTGTTGTTGCACCACATTTTGGGATTGCATTTGAGGTGACAGTTGCATCTGAGAGTTTGCTGCGGTCAGAACTACTTTCTGTTCTTCCGAGCATATTTGCGACTGCACTCTCGCCTGAATCATTTTTTGCTGCAGTCCCAGAAGTTCTTGTAGAAGATCTTTCTGCGATTGCGTGGGATTTTTAAGAGCTAACAAGCTTTTTAATTGTGTTTCTAATCTCTGAAGAAATTCTTGATTATTAGGACTAACTTGAATCATAGGCACGCCGTTGTGGTCTATAACAGTAGTGGTTCCGCTAGTATTTGAATTACTAACAGTATTTGTACAATTCGAAGGTGAAAGCACTGGTATCGTACCGGTTTGACCCCTGTTCGCCGTCGCAAATATAAGATTACTTGTAGGTGTTGTGGTTAACACTAAAGAAGTCGGTAGTGTATCACAGTTGCCGATTCTAATCACAGCATTCGCTGATGTGTTACATATAGCACTGCTATCACCGTTCTGTACAGGTATTGTTAATATTGTTTGCTTTTGCTGCTGTTCTACATTGTTATTAATATTCTGCACAGTTAATGGTATTAAAGCAGTCGATTGTTGAAGTGGTTTAGTTTCTTCCGCTGAATTAACAGCAGAACCCTGTTGTAGAGCCAAAGAGGCAACTAAATCAGGAACTTTCATAGCTGGAGCCGTATTCAGTTGTTCTAATAGAGCCGAACTATTTTGAGTTTGAGTTTGTATTGTAGGCGTAGACAACGTGGTTGAAGTGGATGTCAATGTTGTCATTGCGGTCGTAGCGGTAGTCGTAGTAGTATTTGTCGTTAATGTTGTTTGTTGTGTTGAATTAGTAGAAGTTGCGGTGTCGATACTCGGTGTGGTTGAATCTGGTGATGGCTGAGACGAGCCAAGACCGCTGTCTTTTAAAGAATCGCTATATGCTCTAGAATTCGAAATACATTGAGATTGTATTTGTTGCTGAATATTAGCTGTAGTGATGTGAGGCTGAAGAATAACACTGCAATCAGGTCCTAATGCTAGTCTTATCTGGGATTGATTGGAAGGAACAGGTGTTTGAGTGAGCACTATATTTGGTGTTTGATTTGGTGCCGTTCCCACCATTAACACTGTTGGCTGTGTAGCCGTCGAATGATTGTGATGTAATAACTCTGATTGTACTGAAGTTGACGTCATATCATTCATACAATTATTAGTTGGTGAAGAAGGAGGGCTCGATTCCGGCAAAATCCCGTGCTCTTTAAGCAATTCTGCCAAATTAACACTCGGCGCTGAGTTCTTTGATTGTTGCTGATTACTCACCACAAAACTCTGTGTTTGCGTTTGATGTTGCATTTGAGGTCTTTGTCCCGTTATTATTTGAGTTTGTGGCGCGAATATAAAAGTATTCGAGTTGGGATTAGAAGAATGCAAAATAGGCTGTCCATTATTAGCGTCATTATGGCTATTTAAAAGCGCTTGAAGTGCCGGATGTGCGTTCGTTTGCAAATTGGTGCCCAAATTAGGCATCGATAATGACGATTGCAGTGTCGAAGTGTGCCCTATAGGTATCATCGCATTTGTCAACTGAATGCCATGCGTCGACTGTGTTTGATTGTTTTGATTTGATGGTTGAGTGTTGCAATTGCTGTTCCATTGCGTGGTTGGGATATGAGTCGGTTGTGATGGAAGCGCAACCAATATCGGACCGCTCGGTGTTTGTATTTGCAGAAATTGCTGACCAGATGTTACCGTTTGCTGGGCTTGTGGTGCGCTAATCATCGATGGACGCGTTAGTATGAAATTAGGCGCAGAACGACCTCCTGTTGTCATAACCATTGTGCCCGAAGAAGTAGGAATTATCATTTGTGATGCACTGCTCACAGCCGGAGAATGATTGGGAATTACAATAGTCTGAGGCTGCGGTGATTGTGATTGGGTTTTAGCTGAATTATTTTGTTGTCCCGATTGCTGTGCCAATGCGTTCAATAATGCAGAATTTTGTTCTTGAGACGTCATATTAGCACCATTTAAGCCATTATTAACAGCCATCACAGTATGAGAAGTGTGCGATTGAGGTCTTAAAGTTAATTGTACAGATGTTGGAACGTTTCCGATGTTGCCCTGTATTAAAATTGGTTGCGAACCAATGCCGTATGGATTTAACAATATAGTGCCGTGAGGCCAACCCGTCTGATGGCCATTAGGATTGATTAGGATCTGCTGTGTGGCACCAGTGTTCGCATTCGTTGCCATTGATGTGGTTGTGAACTGAGCACCACTATTAGTTTGTTGTAAATTATTTATTACTTTAAGCGCATTGGTTTGTTGAATATGTGGCGTGCACTTATTAACACCATTTTGCGAAACAGAACTACTCGTCGACACATTAGAACCTGGAGGTTTCGGTAGTATTTGTTTATTAGAACGAGAAGAACTCGAAGAATTCGACGATTTTGTTGGACCACTAGTTGTCACAATTTGCTGAACAGTTGGCGTGGTATTAGTTGGCAATATTTGCGTTCCATTGGGCGTCTGAATAATTTGAACCAACTGTCCCGGTTGTATGCCTGGAGGAAGTTGTGTGGTGTGTGGAAGTATAGTCGGTATGGTTGGCAATGATTGGTTTCCACGACCAGACGTGAGCACAAGTTGGGATAAGCCGCCAGTTTGGGTCATTTGCATGGCTCCTGTGTTGACGATTAACGGTTGTGGCAATTGAACAGTAAGAGCACCGCCAACACCAGCAGCACGTGGAGCTGCCAACTGTATCGATGTGTTCACTGGCCACGAGTTCGTCACTGATGTGGGACTGCGCAGTGGCAGCGATGAATGGGTTAATGGTAATGATGTCAGTGATGTCAATGATGGCAATGACGTGGCTGTGGATGATGTCGATAACGCTGATAATGGAATTAAACCAACAGACGATGAAACCATATTAATAGTTTGTTTATCATCGATAATGAATTGTTGCGGTGTTGTTGTCGCTAACTTCGTAACGTTATTAACGTTATTTACTGGCGATACACTTCCAGCCACAGACCCTGTACTGGTCACGTGATCCACTTGTTTAATATCGCTTTGATTGATACTAACGTTGGTTTGTTGTACTTTATTAGTGTCATTAATAGCATTTATAGCATTAATAGTCTTTGAATTTATAGTTGACATATGAAGCGTTGCATTAATATTATGTGAACGATTAAGAGCATGTGCTGTCGATATAGAGATGGCTGTGGTATCAGTTTGGTGATTGTGTGCCACTTGATTGTGCACGTGATTGGCTGTTTGGGAGCGTTGACCACAATTAGCATTGATCTGTTGACTAACAGAACCATTGCTACTCTCCAAGAATGACTGCAACAGTTGTGGGTCATCGATCACGTCAAGAAGACATCGGCCGCCATCATCCATTGCAGACCACATTTAATAGTTGACGACAGACCCAACATTTACGACCACAAACGTGAAACGATCATCAACAATCAACAATAATAATAGTAATAATAATAATGTTATGGGAATGCGAACGATCATAATATCATAATATCATACGTGCATATAATCAAAATGTCCGATCTATCACTAAACACAATACAATAACACCAACACTAACACGCATTGACATCTAGTATCACAATAACAAATCAATTATTACATAACTATTATGAGTTAATGCGAGTCACTAACGAGTAAGTCTATCAATCAATACTATCGCTACTATAAGTTACGTATAAAGCGTATAACACTATGGTTTACTACCCAATTAAAACAACACACTTAGATTTGCTTTGTTTTCATTGTTTTTTGCGTGATTAACGATTTAATTCGTTTCGTATGTTCGCATCACATGTCTCACTGAATTGTGTGACGAAATAAATGTTTTTGTTATCATTTATTGGATTCGTATTTTGTTTCCAAACATTTAAACCATTGACGCAAATAAGTTAATGTTAAATTTTATTATTTAACGAATCGAAACGTGTCTCGAATCCATAAACTTTTTCAAGTGTTGTGTAAGATTTCGTTTTTTCCAACTTTTTTTTTGTTCAGTTTTTCCCCAAATTTAATGCTCAGTTTTTTTCGAATTTGATCAAAAATAAAGTGTTTGTCGAACGCATCAGATTTAGACAACTAGTTTTTTGTTTAGTCAACAATTGTCTTCATTTCATTCGACTAAACCTCAAGTTTCAGAGATAACTAATTTTCCAAATTTGTCATTTGTATTGATTTTTATTGTATAAATTGTGTACGCTTTATTTAAATGTTATCACAAAACACGAGTGCTATAAATATGTTGTATTGTAATGTATTTAAGCTTATATCAAATACATAAATAAGTTTGTTTAGTTAAAAAAGCATTCCGTGAAAATAATTTGCAAAATAAGAAACAAGAGTATTAAGAAAAAGTGAGTCATTTCTAAATAAGAGATTTGTTTCGAACAAAGACTAAACCAAATCCAGTTCAAAGTGTCTTAAGATTGTTGGCAAACATAGAGAAATATTAACCGTTAAATTTACTTTTTAATAACTCGCATACAAACGTTAAAATATATATTGGTTGATAATTGAATTTAATTTTAAAGGAAATTTATTTATACTATAATATTAATTTACAATTTCAAGTACATTAACGTACTAAATCTATATAACTATACTATAAAATGACTAACAATACGACTAGAATATAATGCTATACAACGATCATATTATTTAAAATTAAAATCATAATTAAAGCTTAATAAGTCATTATAAATCTTGACCCAAAAAATACCGCAGTAATAGGAAAAGATTAACTTATTTTAAGCAATAATTTTTTAGGAAAACCGAAATAGAAAATACCTTTTCATTTAATTAATTACTTTTTTAAAATTTTTTTTTCTAAATTTTGATGTTATGTTCGATATTCAAGTTTTAAAGATATGTAAGAATACTGTATATCAATTTTTAAAAGCAAATATACCGGTAATCCTATTCCGTACAATAAAACTAAAACAATATTTTATCCAGTGTTGTTTTTTTGTTTTCCAATCAGCATTAAAAAAGACTGAATGGCTTAACACCACATACATACAGGAATATAATAAAACGTTGTATGGCTAGGAAGTTGTATGTATATGGTGTTAAGCCATTCAGTCTTTTTTATTGCTAATTGGAAAACAAAAAAACAGCACTGATTTTATCAATGAATATTTTTTTCGTTTAAGGCAATTACCGTTAAATTGACTTAAATTTTAAACTACTATTTTTCATTCAATATACAATTAAGGCAGAAATTAATAATTAAAGCCTAAAAAAATGTTATATATTTTATGGTCATTTTCAACATAATTTCTATCAAATTGACGTGAATTTTGCAATACAAAATCCATCAGATCTCATCCAATATACGATGTGCGTTGTGATACATTCAATAACTCATTCGTACTGTAAAATATTACGATAATTTGGTATTAAAATCAATTTTTCTAAAATTTAAAGAGTTTTTGATACCTTTTGCCAAACTTTTTGTGAATAAAGGCAAATATTGCTGATAATACTAAGCAGAAACAACCGATAACAATATATGAGATTCCTATAAAAGGATTTTTTCCTCCGAGCCATGAAGTATTTGATACAATGATATGTTTGGTCCCTTTAAATTTCGTCACAGGATAATCTTAATTAAAACAATAACGTTATTAAGCGAGTTTATGGCATTAATTAAATCATTAAATTTAATTACTGTATTGAATTATTAATGAATAATTTCCTTTTGGTAATGATTCTTGAAAATAGGAACGAAGTCCATGCTTGTCGTGACCTATTCTACCATAAAGTTTACGAAATGTGGGCAAAGCGGCGGTTCTCATCCAAACAATCAACTGCTCGTTTTCGTAACCATTATTAGTAGGTTCGGTATAATCAAGATTCCAGACATCTGTTTTCCAATTCTGTGGCCTAATAGTTCCATCAAAAGCGTATGAAAGGTTTGTTTGACCATTAGGTATCGGAGGATTCCTAAATTTCCATTTTTTATCGGTGGACCAAACGATACCGGTTTTAACGATAGGAACAGATTCTTTGCCTTTAGTGTCAATCCTTTCCAAACGAAAAGTGTCGTTAAACAAACTGTTAGCAATGGCTCCACACGGCGCTACTATTTTATCTTCTCTGTGTGCGTATGGTTCGCACTCAGACGACGACTTCCTCTCTCCCAATAACTGTCGATCGTCACGCGATTTAACGTAACGCCTATGGTTTTGGTAGTAATTCGTCAAACCGTAGTAAAGATAAACGTCTTTTCTTATATCTTCGTTTAAAATGAAATTGATTTTACATTCGCAACTGTCTCTACCAAATGACTTCTCTATAATATCGGCGCAAAGTCGTCCAGAATAGCTATCATTATCTTTAAACCATTGGTAACATGTCGTGTAATTTAATTCGTATTCTTGTACCTGATTGTGGGCAACAGATTCAGTTTACAAATATATCCTTTATATTATTTTAAAATGAATTATTTGTTGAACGCACACGCAGTTTGAGCTCAACTCATATTTTCCTCAATCATAAGAATATTGCCATGAAATGCAATTATGTTATTGCTTTTATTACGTAATTAAATGGCATATAAAATTAAAATTAATTTTATGGCTAATATATTTCTAAACCTGATTAGAAGAGATCAATAATCCGATACCAATGGGAATGAAAGCGACACCAATGAGGAAAAAAGTTGGTAATACAGTTCCAGCGGTTAATATCGGCTGCCATGCAGGAAGCTTTTGCTGTTTAAACGCGCTGCCTATCAATTCATTATGCAATTATCATTAATTATATATTTATAATCATATCATATATGATGGCAATTACTTGATGGTCTTTGGCTTTTCGTGCTGTTCTCTCCAATCGATACTATATTTGTGGCCATATTATCGGTGTCTAATTAACATTATTTTTATTTGTTAAATAATAATCATATTTAAAATAAGCAATAAATAGCAATAACTAAAATAATGTCAACATTATTAGATAAATAGTTGAACAAAAAAAATCGATTTTTACAAAATGATATTTGATTAATTAATGCAGTGCTTCGCAAACTTGTTTCCATGGATTAAAAACTAGCAGAGATAGAGATTGTAATCCCAATATGGTAAAAATGGTATTTAGTAGTTATTAAATTTTGTTTATGAAGCTAAATTAGTTTGAAAATTTTCGATACTTTTATTTGAATTTGACTGTGCAAACATTTTTAAATGGAGGCATTAGGCTTTAAGATAGTCGAAATACTTTTCTAGCTTATTTTATAAAAAATTTTGAGATTTTATAGAATAATTTAATAATTTTATGATAATTATCTGTAACATTAGCCAACAATATCAGTCTCAGGATCAGATATGTTATTCCAGTCTTGCCAGTTTGCGACATAAAAAAAAGACTAAATGGCACCACAACACATAGATATTACAAAATGTTTAATCGGTTACCAAGTTTGAATTATTAAGGCATAAAATTGTTTAGTAAACTACTGTAACAGTAATAAGCACCATTTCCGCGCGCACATCAGAGCTAACAAACGAAATAGATTTTTTTGAAATAAATTTACAATGAAAGGGTTTTTAAATGCTTATTCAACTGTTTTATCTCATTATTTAATATTGTGGTGATTACAGCAGAGGCGAGTGCATTTATATATACATAGCATTGCAATATTTTCTAATATCATTGGGATTCGATTCGATAGCATATTTTTACTATCAGTGCTTACTTTTTCATCAATTACTAAAAACAAAAATGTTCAAACAAATAAATATTTTCAATACTTCAATAAATATATTTGATACTTAAAGTTTATTCGATAAAAATCAAAGCACTCATAAAAACATAAAAATACTAACGTTATAAGTTTATTAAATTTTTACTTTCACGATGAAATAAGTCTATTTATATACAGTAAGCTTATTAAACAATACAATAATAATAGGATTAATTTGAAGGTTGCGATTCCTGAATAAATTTCAATTGTTTATCAAAGATATCTACGACATCATCAAATTCTGGTTTTTGTGTTTTATCGTCATAAGTTTCTCCAACGCACCATAAAGTTTCGATATCGTAGTATTCTCGCGTTTCTTTCATAAATACGTGAAGAATGATATTTTTCAAGTCAACTACTCTCCAATTGTCGTTCTGGGTTTTCTCAAAGTGGAGAAATGGGTCTTTTTGCGACTTTTTTGCCTTATAAACTTTATTAAGAAACTCCATAAATGCCTAAAAAATATAACCATAAAATAAATTGAATTTAAAATCTGTATTTATAACAACTTAAAAACTTGTTTTAATTTAATAACTTTTTAGCTCATTTTGAATAGACAAAGTAGACTTATGGATTTGAGTTTGTCAGTCCGGCCTTCTGTCCCCAGTTTTGTAAACGATAATCATTCATCTATTTTTTATATTAATAAAGGGAATAGGTATTTTGCCGTCTTGGCTCAGGAATAGGTATTTTGCCGTCTTGGCTCAAAAACTAATATAATTGGCACATATTAGTTTATATGTAGCACATATCTATTAACCTAAAAAAGTGAGCTCTCTATGAATGTGTCGTTTTTGTTTTATCCGACTTTGAAAAAAATGATACTTATAGATTTGGGACTTTCCTCGTTCGTCGCGCTTTTAACAATAAGGGGTTTAATGTTTTTAATTAATAAATGGATTATAATCGATTTCTTATATTAATAAAGGGAATTGATAGGGAGTCTGAGAGGCTTTTTCTTAAAAGTCTGATTAAATATATCCTTACTGTACCTATTTTGAAATGGATTTCGAAGTTCCATCATATTTCGTTTTTAATAAACTTTTACCGGTATATAAGATTAAATTAAATATTCATAGATCTGACAAATTTTAAACTTAAATCTTACTGCTAACATATCAACAGAAAACTGAATTTTCATAAATATATGGTAATAGAGAAGAAACAAAAATAGATATAAACCAAAAGAGACCAAAAACTAACTAAAATTAACGCACTTAGATATTATGACTGTTTCGATCGTTTTAAAATATATACTCTATTCAATCACATCAAACACAACTAAAATTAACGGTAAACTTAAGTCCAAAATAGAAATGAATATGAATAAAAAAAAGTAATGGTTGACATACACTTAAATGTCTGAACGAGACAGCGTTGACTAACACTAAATAATTTGCATAATTTAATTGTTTCGGAATTTTAATCACAGCGATATCTTTCATATTTTCCTGTCGCATCAGTTCAACCAAATCTTCGATATCAAACACACCATATTTACCACGACTCAAATTAATGTCACCAAACTTATTCGATTTCTTCTTTTCGCGGTAAATATACTTAAAATTAACCTCTGGATCTTCGAATGACACTTCTTCTGTTGCCACCGACTGTTCATTAATCTCTTCTTCGATCACATCATATATAACTTTCGAATCTTCATCCCTATATTGTTTATATCTGGACTCAATCGATGGCACAATGCGTTTCTCCTTATTTGTGTTAACGTCTGCGTCATTTTCGTTTGAATTGCAATATGTTTTCAAAACATTATAATTTGTTAAAAACTTATGCTTTTTAGTTAATGACTGGAAATTAGCGTAATATATGCAACGATTACATGATTTAGAGTAAATTTGATTCAATAGTTGCTTTTTTAACAAATTTAATGCGCAATTCATAATTAAATGTGATTTATAAAACTTTTCACTTGATTATCGCATTTAAGTTTGTTTATATCGACCATGTGTTTTAATGGAAATAATGAATATAAAACTAGACTTTAGATTTAACGCGTACGGATATCGGGCTTATTTATATTTATGTGTAGGGATAGAGATTTACTGGTAAATCCCGGTTTTTTCCTTTGATCACATAATCGGGAGATTTATATATTAATTTCTATTAAATATAACCATTTAATTAAAAGTGGCTTTATTTTCCCGGTTTTGCTCGTTTTGGAAAAAAGTCTCGAATTTGTATATTATTTCAAAAAATTTCCCGTTTTCACTATATTTAACGAGTAATTTCTAAATATAGAACAAAATCCTTCTTTAAGTGTTATTTTATTGATCTAAAGTAGGAAAATAAAGCGTTAATTTTTATAAGCGCGTTTCAAAACTATCACATTTCTAATATTGAACTTTTACTTAAGATATAGCTTTGCGATTTTTTGTTAGCTTATTTTTTAATATTTCTTACGTGAGCAATAAATAAAAATATATTTTAAAATGTTTCATAATATTCAATTTAGCTTTATTTTGTAAATTTTTATATTTCGATCATAATAAAAATAAATTTTAGTTCCCTGATTCCATTCCCGCTTTTGGTACATTTTTGTTCCCGGTTCCCGACAGTTTTGCCCAGTTTTTAGTCCCGGAAATCTCTATCCCTATTTATGAGTTCATTGCTCCAAAGGAAGCACAGCCATATATAAGTCTTGGTTTTAAAAAATTTGGGGGTTTGGTAGCAAAATTGAATTTTTAATTTTTGAGTAAACTCTTGGGTGACCTTTTGTTCGAAAGCTAAACCAGAAGATTTTAAAATTTTAAATATTTCCGGATCTTACCAGGAGATGAGCTATACTAAACTTGTAACCGGGCGTAATAATGTTAAACATATAATAATTTTCTGAGAGTCAGGATGTCCAAACTAAAATCCGGTAGATTTCCGGAAATGGAGTATTTAATCACCTTTGTTAACTATCTTCGAGCATCAAACGGAACACTAAGCCTGAATTTCGATAAGTCCTTTCCATTAAAACCTTAATGGACTCATTTCTGCTACTGAAATAACGTTTTGGACCTAACCTAATACTATTTAACATTTTGTATATTTATTAGGCGCCGTTTATTGCTTCATTAATAATCATATCGCTATGTTTCAAAGTGTAAATTTTGAATTAATGGAGTTTTTATTTAAATTTATTTTATTTTATATAATATATTCATTGGCTATTTTGAGATCATAACGATTAAAGTATGTCCACTAATAACAAAAATAACATATCGAGTAACATATGGTAGTTAAGCATTTATTTGTGTTCATTAATATTATTTAATTTTGTAGAAATAGCTATAGACATAATGCTTGCAATCAGTTAACAAATAAAACTATAGATAAGACGCGAGAAAATGGTTTAAAGAAAACACACGTAACGCTTAATTGACATCCAATTTAAATATTTTGTGTGGTGAAAATATTTTAAACTTTAAAATACTGGAAATCGCAAACTATTTCCAAACTATTTGGTGCTTCGCTTCCACGATAATTGTGTCCGTAATCGATAATATTATTTAATATTAGTTATGTATTGCGTTATTTGGATTACAACATAGTAATGTCGAGAATGTAAAGATTAGATATGAAGTAAAAGTTTTTCGAAGAAATATAATTTATTCAAAATGTATTGATTGTGCGTAATCATTAAATCACGTAAAACCAGTCGCGAAAAAACGTCTCTTATCAGCGAAAGTCAGCAAAATAAACGTATTTTAAATAAGATTTGGGAATCAAAAATTCTTTGGTATAAATTAGCAGATCCTGTATATAATGGATATCATTATGTGATGAGTGGATATCATGAGCTCCAGGCAACTCTGGTATGACTACCGACATCATCCACATATATATATCACACATCGCACACACAACCCATTTATTGCGCTCAACACACATATATTATTGTGAAAGCGTGTATATTATTGTAAATTATATAACTATTTAATATATATAACTATTTATTTAATTATTGTGTATATTATAAGTCGTTTATAAAAATTTGTAAAGTGTTCAAATTCACCGTATTCTTCGCTTAAACGAAAATCCAATTTTAAGGAAAAGCTAGAAAGTAAGTCATCGGGAAGTGAACAAAACAGAGGGAATGGAACTGAAGGGAAGGAAAGGCGAAACCAGAGAAGTTTTTCCAAAGATATTTAATTATGCTTTTTTTGCATTACTTTCAAGTGTTGCTCCACTTTTTAAATACTTGAAAGCGTTTCGTTTATTGCGGTAATATTACAGCTCAGCCCTCAAAAAGGCAGGTATTTTATGTATGATGTAACCGCCGATTACTGGCGATTCACATAGTTATTGGTCTTGATCTTAATAATGAAGAGACAGTTTCGCCCGCCTTTAAGAATACTGATGCCCTATTCTCTATCTTTGGTAATGAGTTTTGTTTCCTAAAACTATTTCAAATTGTTTGCTGATGTGGCAATCGTTCGATTATTTTTATTATGTAAAACGCAGTTTTTTTCATTTGTTAATTTGTTTTGCAGCTCAACAGTGATGGATATTGAAACACTTCGCGAAGAGCTAATTCTTTATAAACAGGAACATTTGCTACAATTCTGGGAACAGCTGAATAAAGAGCAGCAACAATTGCTTTTTAATGATTTGAAAAGCATTAATTTTCGCAAAGTTTGTGAAATATTTAGAAAATATAATCCTAATAATGCGGAATCGATAGGAACGAAGTTGGATGAGATGTTGCAGCCTTTGTCTAACGATGTTCATCAAAGTATTACTAGAACGTCAACTGACAAACTTCATGCATATCGCGAAAAGGGTATGATTTTTAAGCCTAGACATTACATTGAATTTTTTAATTTAAATGACAACTTCATAATTAGAGTATATGTTGCTAATTTAAGAATATAATTCGCATGAAAGTAATAGTTAATGTGTTCGACGAGCTTACAAATATATATTTCTGTAGTTACAACTTAAGCTTAAAATGATAATGGTTGGTATAAAGTATACAAAGACTGTACAAAGACATAGATTTATCTTTAAATTTGTGTTTAGTCTGCGTTAAACTTTTTTTGCTGATCAAAACAGATATTTATAATTAATTTATGCAATGATATATAATAATTCAATTTATGAGATTATCATTTGAAGTTTTACGATAAGTTTAATTGTTTGATAATACAGTAATGTAAAATTCAAATTTGCTTTATGACATTTATTATCGAGTCGTTTTTTGCAATTTTAGCATTTACTTAATTTTAGCAATTAATAAATCTAAAATAATACCCCACGAAAAGTAATCACCACATCCATAATAGATAATTCCAATCTATATAAAAATATTTACATTTGTATGATTTAGTTGGCATGGATTAATTGAAAATATTTATTATCATTATTGCATAGTTGAGTACCGTATATCGAATATTTTATTTTATCATACGTTTGATACTTGACATTGACCACAAATAACAGCAGCAATCGTGAAATGTAGCTGTAATTAAATTGTTAACCTTAATCAAAGTATTGCTTAGCAAAGCATTTTGTTTTCTGTTGTGATTGATATTCATAATGAGATCAAGGAAAACATTTTTTGTTTGCAATTGAATGTCTGAAATCGATAAAATTCATGTAAATAACTTGTTTATCAATCATGATTAAAATTTTTATGGTAATTTATTATTTTTTACTCTAAGGATTGCGGCAAATATCCGAAGGTAAAGTGGCTGCACTTTTACTCGCTGGAGGACAGGGAACACGACTCGGAGTCGATTACCCAAAGGGAATGTATGACGTAGGACTGCCATCGCACAAATCTTTATACCATTTGCAAGGAGAGCGACTTAAAAGGCTCGAACAATTAGCTTATGAGTTAACCGGAAAATATGGCCTTATTTCGTGGTACATAATGACTAGTGAAGCCACTAAAGAACCAACGCTAGAGTTTTTTGAGAAACATGGATATTTTGGGCTAACCAGAGAAAATATTGTAATTTTTGAGCAAAACACGCTGCCATGTTTTACATTGGATGGAAAGATAATTTTAGAGTTGCCATACAAAGTAGCCAGAGCTCCAGACGGTAATGGAGGCTTGTATTATGCGTTAAAGTCAAAAGGAATCCTTGACGATATGCAGACGCGAGGTGTGGAGCATATCCACGTTTATTGCGTCGATAATATATTGGTTAAAATAGCTGATCCTACGTTTATCGGCTATTGTATCACTAAAGAAGCTGAAGCTGCGGCAAAAGTGGTTGAAAAAGCATTCCCGACTGAGGCGGTGGGTATTATTTGCAGAGTTCAAGGAAAATATCAAGTGGTTGAGTACACTGAAGTGTCGCTACAAACTGCTCAAAAACGTAATAATGATGGAAGGCTTGCGTTTAATGCTGGAAATATTTGTAATCATTATTTTACGTTAAACTTTCTGAAAAATGTGGTCGAGTACGTGTCATTTGATTTTTTTTATCTTATACTATCTTTAATGAGCTTTTATTTGTTGAAACAGAGGAAAAGAGTTGATTCATCACATCGCTAAGAAAAAAATTCCATTTGTTGATAATAACGGAAAGATTGTAAAACCTGATAAGCCTAATGGTATCAAATTTGAAAAATTTGTTTTCGATGTGTTTGAATTCACTGAGTAAGATATTGTTTTTTATTTTTAATTTTGTTTTTCGATTGGTGTTTTGTTGTCTAATTTTTAAATTGATTTCATTTTATCCAATTCATTGTTTTGGTAAAATTGATTAAATTTTAACTCCTAACCTAAATATTGCATATTCTGTCGCCTACTGTTCCAATGACCTGATCTAAAGCCTTAGGCTCTTCTAGTAATAAGTTAATGTTACTGTGGTATAAATTTTTGCTATTTTTGTTAATTCTAAATTTTATCGGTATTTTGTGTAATTAAATTTTATTACTTAATAATGCTATAAAACTTTTAAAATGTATTAAAACTGTGTTTAACTAGTTTTTAAATGAATGTGAATTTTTTTACTGATTTTGCATTCAAAAATAGTAAATTCGTTGTTTGGGAAGTATTACGTGAAGATGAGTTTTCTCCACTGAAAAATGGTGACGACTCTGATAAAGACACGCCAACCACTGCTCGCCAATCGGTTTATAATTTGCATCAGCGATATATTCTTAATTCCGGCGGAATATTCGTCGATGAAAACGGAAAATCTGTGCCATTAATTGCCAGGTATTTTTTTATATATCATAACTTAATTTCTATTTTCCTTGAGATGTCATGTTTTTTTTGTGTATCGTTATAAATTGTTTTTATTTTATTCAATGTTTGATTTTATAGTTTTTGTTTGCATGATTATTTGTTTTCGTAGTCCCGTTAAAGCGCATGCTAATGGCATTAATGGCAATCATACAAATGGCAAAGACAGCTATAATAATAATAATAATAATATAAATAATAAGTAATGCATTTTGTCCAAAATGATTGAGCGGTCATAGCAATTAATATGTTATTTTTTTGTTCGCTTATAACCTAAATAGCCATAAAGATTGTCAAGTGATTTGCGAGATATCGCCGTTAATTTCATACGATGGCGAAGGATTGGAGAAATTGGTTTCCGGAAAACTATTCCGATCTCCGTTTACTTTATTGTATAACAACGAAATTAGTTCAAATGGCAAACAAGCGTCTGATGTGAATGGTTATCACTAAAACAAAACTATTCAAATGCAATTTTTTTTGAATATATTGTGATATTTTTTTACTTTGTATCAAATATGATGTAAATCCGAAATGATTATTGGCATAACTTTTAGTGTTACTGTAAAGTGTTTAATATACGATTTGTAATTTTAATTTACTAATATTATTTGATGATTTTAATGACGTTATTTTTTATAAATTATTTTTAACTTTTTCATTCATTCCAAAAAATGAGTAATTCCTAAAGTTATGTTAAAATTATTTATTATTTATTTTTATTGATTTTAAATTACCGGTAAATTTATTCTTATATTATATTATATTGTTGTTTTAGCTTCAAACATGTTTAGTTAAATGTTTAATGAATTTGCTTAACAATAATCGGACGCATTTAATAGTATTTATTTTTTGAAATAAAATTATTTGATTTTAAGTTATTAAATTAATTCTTATGACTACAAATGACTCAATTAAAAGAAAATTAATTGCATTTAAATTAACTAGATTTCCTAAAACGTACAGTAATATATGTACTATAGTTGACCTGGTCATTCAGTTGGCACATTTAAACATTACAAATCGCTGATATGTATCTATTGTTTTGCTATTTACTTGATTTGTACTGTTTATACTTTGCGGTCTGAATTTCGCCGATCAAAGGCTGGGATTATATGAATGTATACGTACTGATTCATCAGCAATTATTATACTTAAATTGCCGGTAAAATTCCTCAACAAAATTACTACGTATATACTAGACTTGGTTAACCGGCCTCACAAAATATGTCGATTGGGTTCCGTAATGAAAATTTTTTGGCCGTTTTGAAAGTTTTCATAAAACATTTTCTGTAATATATTTTTACAATAAACAAATTGAAATATTTTTAGGTTTGATTATTGCTATTTTAATATTAACGGTTAAAAACTCAATTAAAGCCTAAAAGTGGATTATTTATTCTTTTTTAAGTGAAATTAAATAATAAAAATTTAGATTACTTTTTTGCATAATTTAATGAATTGGGCTGGGCTTTTGATTTTAAAGATTCTGGCTTCAGTCAGTCTCATGACTGAGAATTTTAACAATTTACTAGTCTTTTTCGGCACATGCAATTAATCTACAGTACAACCTTAAAAACAAAAAGCATAGTGTAAATGTTAAAAAAATTACAATCTTTCCAGTAATTTCGAGCCTCAATATGCATAGTCTACGAGTATCCCAAATACTACAATTTCTCGATAACTAAATCATAAAATAATAAACTGAAAAAAACTTAAGTTTCATACAAACAAAATCCATAACTCACTAGTGTCGACTCACTATTGTGCATAATCTAAATCAGGAGAATTTTCAAATTTCAAATATTCCCGCCTGATGTTGACCGGGTATACTAAACTTATTGCCGGCAGTTAAAAAAAAGTTGTAATAATTTTTCTGAGATCCGAAAGTTCCAAATCCGAAAATTGAAAATCCGCGACATTCCCGGAAATAGGGAGTATTTGTTTATCATTGTATTATAAGTAATTATTCCAAGGAAAGGATTATTGAAAGGAATATTCAAAAAAAAAACATATAAACTACCAAAGATTTAAAAATCCAGACGTTCATGTCAGATACGCTTAAAGAAAAATAGAAAATATTTGTTGAAAACAATTCTAATCTCTACTCATAAAATGATGTTTGCGTATAAGAGTCACGTGGTTATAGAGTTATAGATCCAATCACAAAAATAATACTAAATCTATACAAATTTATTAAATATTAAAGTTTTATGCTCAATTCAATACGTGAATAGTTTAGTCTAATCCTCTATCTTCAAATTGGTTTTGTTTCTGTTTCCCATAAAAGTTTAAATCATAAATATTTGAAACTAAAATCCAACGTAAACGTATTGATGATCACTGATCAGTGATCACTAGTCTCAGCAGTACTGCATAAAAGTTTACGTCATATCGTATTCGTGTTACCGATAGTATTCATGTTTAATTAATGAATGATCGAAATTAATGAATATATCGTATAAACCATACCATTCGTACGTTTAATTGGGTTGGAAATGGATTTATTGCATACCAAACAAGACACACGTTTTAATTGTCCGTTTAGTGGTTGCGTGTATGCAGACATCGGTGACAAGTATTTTAAAAAGAAAATGTTTCTCAATCACGTAAGACAAACAAACTGATAAAATTAATTAAATCAATACTGATTTAAATCCCAAATCGTAATGACAATATAGCACATCGCAAACGTTCATTTAGAGAAGAAGTACGCGTGCGAGCGATGCTCGAAGAAGTACGCCATCGATTGGCAGCTCAAGTATCACATGAAATCGTGTGGAGTTATGTGGAATTGTGTGACTTGTGATAAGAGTTATACGGAAAGGCTGTCACTTGTGACGCATTGCAAGCGACACAGCCATCAGTTGCCACCAAACGCTATCATTAAGACATCGAAAACAATTGCGCCACAAATCAATGTTCATCTTATAGTAATGCCTGTTATTGTCGATGTTAACGCATCCCAACAACAGCAGCAACAACAACATAGACAAATATTGCCCAAACTAAGCGATAATGAATTTGGTGGAACCGATCGGTTCACTCAAACATCGGCATTAGAAGAATGCAATAATTGTAAAGCAAACGCACATTCTTCGTGTTCACCGCCAAAATCGGTGGAAAGCGAGAGAAAGAGAGCGCGCAAAGCGAAGTGCGTTTCCACGCAAACCGATAAGTATTTGGAAAAAGCGGCGAAAGCGCGTGAGTCACGAATGTGTCAAACCATAACGAAACGCAACCGAAAGCCTGCGTGTATTTGCGAAAGTATTGAAACGCAAACACTTGAGAGCGCACTTCACTCAAACGCGCCGTATTATCAATCAAATAAAATATCGGCGTCCACTTCGACCACTCCGCCAAAGAAAACCCGAAAACGTTCGTCTTCTACGCTATCAGAAAATAGTGATAATTTGTCAAAAAAGTTGTGCGCATTTACGCAAACAATGGCCAAACTTTGTGATATTGAAACATCAACCGAAGAGTTTGATGAGTTCTTTCTGAACAGCGCTAATCCACTGATTGGTCAAATAAGTTCGATAACTAATGCTCCAATTTTGGAGCAATCGGTCCAAACAGAAACAGAATCTAAAGCGGAATCAGAGTTAGCGACAGAATTACCATTTGAATTCAATGATATTCACACTCAAACTGTTAATCTAGACATTAATACTTCCGATTTATTAGATTTCACTGATGACGACTTTCTGTTCTCCGATTTAGAATTCACTGATATTGAAACGCAAACCATTTGGAATAACGATAGAACGACTCAAACCGATGATTATTTCGACGAATTCGATGACGTTATCAAAACATTTCTCGATAATCAGACCACATGTCAGGTTTCTCAGCAAACTATTTGCGGGAACAGCCAAACACAGACTTAACCAACACATTAGACTATCGTTTCTCGAAATTGTGGTTATCTATTAACTTAATTGATTAGTTTGTTATTAACGTTACGATTAATTTGCATTTATTGTAATTAATAATTTTTGTATACTTCTTTCCATAGTTTTCTATCCTTTTCATTGTTTTCATTGGTCATTATTTTTATTGTAATTTATTTTTAATCTGTTAAATCGCGTTATATTCTTGTTTGCATTTTTTTGTTGATTAATTATCGAAACTTTATTCGTGTTTTTGTTGCGTTCCATTGAATCATAATTGGTTGGAACGCATCAGAAAACATCTCTAATCACAATTTGATTAAAATTTAATGTTAACAATCGATTAAATATTTTATTTTTATGTTATAGTTTATTAATAAATTAATAAAAATTAGTTTCGATAATCTAATAGTTTTTACGTTTGATAATCATTAATTGCGTATATTATCGATAATTTTATGATTTGTTTACACAATAAGATAAACGCGCAAACACTTTATCTTTTGTGTGATTTAATTTTTGGAATTTCATTAATTGATTAAATATTTTAAAATACAATTGAAATGTTTTCATTAAGAAGTATTGCTAACGTGTGAAACAGTTCAAGTATTTTAATTCGTAAGACAAAATCCACACTAGCCTTAGACAACCGTAATCGGATAATAGGCTAACGCGCGATCAACTAATCTATCAATTAATACTGCAGTTATTTTATCAAAGGCCACTAAATAATCAAATTAGGGCTCAGCGCAATGAGAGTAAAAATTTTAGCCTATTATAATGAACGCGGGTTTTTTAAAAAGTAGCTATTAAACAAAAACTACGTCATGAAATATAACAATTATCTTCTTCT